>JBCLNQ010000066.1:0-261318 GCA_039119965.1 Talaromyces sp. DC2 | reverse complement strand
TGCTCGTGCACAAGATCGGTGTGCCAGTGCGATGAGCCTCCAGGCTTACGGAAACTGGCGGGTCGGTCGAGGGCATTTAATGCTGGCCAGATAACGGTTATGCCGGGTACGCCGGGCACATGGCCAACTTGGGGCTGTACAAGCTGGTAAGAAAATCTTCCACAAGATTATCAGGGGCTGACTGGGAATTTACGTGAACCTCGACCTCGCCATAATAATCACCTAGCTCTTTCTGCTTCTGAGGAGTGAGATCTTGGTCTCTGAAAAAGACAACGCTTCGTTCGGCGATCAGCAGGGCCAGTTCATCTTTCTGTTGGTCAGTCAGGTCCTTCAGCTGCAGCCCCACGATCTCTGTGCCGATATTCTTGGTGAGATGAATGACCTCCTTCGCAGCGCCGAGAAGTGCTTTCTTGTCTTTGTCTGCGCGACTGCCTGCATCAACATATTCTCGGTCCTGGTTACGGATGTTGTAGACGTCGTCGAGATACAACGGTCGAGCCGGCTTGTATGGATAGCCCTGCGACAGGTCAATCCCAGCCTTTTCTAATCTTTCTCTGGCAGGTTTAGGCAGCGCGATTTCATGCTTGGTCGGCGCGGCGACGTCGACGATTTGAGGGTCGATTGGTGCCGGTGCCATATCTGTCGAATTGTTGCTTGAGTTAACCCGAACCCTAATAACCCTAATATCCTTAAATTTCCCGATACGGTATAAAATTGGAAATTGTCTGTTTTGTGATGTCTATTCAAATGATGAAATGATTAAATATACCATGGGGAATTTATTCTTTGTATATAGTTTTTCGACCTCATATTTCGTGCAGATCATCTCCAGCCCCTCACATCTCCTCTTTCGAGCTGGTCGTAACGAGGTCAATCACATCATCGCCAACCACCATTGCGCACCCTGCACTTCCCCTCTTTTGGAGTATCGCACCATACCCCAACTATTCGTGTGTGTGTGAAGCAGATAGGCTCGGACCATTATTAGAAAATAAGATTCATAATTTTGTCTCAGGATTGGTTCCTTCGCTATCTCTTGCCAATGAGTTCAAATGTTCGGATGATAATTATTGATGCAAGCTTAGAATAATGCGTAATTCATATCACTATTATTTCATATTCAAGGTTTGATGCATGATAGTTGTGACCAGGGTGTGGATGGGGATGGTATCTTTCCGTTCGCAATCCCGAGCTCTGGAAGAAAACGTGCACTTATCAACAAATGATGCAATCAAGAAATGTAATCAACATTGCAAATAAGCAACAAAAATTTATCCCATGCTGTTTCTACTTGTTAATGTATGCTATCAATATCTACGCTTCTTATAGCTCTAGTCAACTGTGCTAACAGAACCTGACAATGGCAGACCTATCCATCAGAAAAGTAGCCGTGATCGGCTCTGGGATCAGTGGTGTTGCAGCCGCAGCGCATCTAGTCAGGGAAGGACTGGATGTCACCGTGTTTGAAAGAAACAAGGCAGCCGGCGGGGTGTGGTACGTGTTTACAGTTGAAAGCCCAAGGTTTGTTGCATATACTCAATTATGTTCATATTATAGGCTTTTTGACGAACGTCCACCCATAGAACCAGTATACCCGGCGACGAAACCATCGCAGGGAGAAGTGCCTGGAAACGACGAACGAGCAACGGATAGAGATGCCTTAAAACACGCACCGCCAGGGTAGGGATAGCACCTAACTCAACTGATTTATTTATTTATCTCAGAGGCTAATATATTGTATAATAGACCGTGTTACGTAGGCCTCAGGAATAATGTCTCGACCCCGCTTTTAAGAACGACGCTCAACGCATGGCCAGATGGAACTCCGGATTTCGTTGATCATGGAGTAATAAAAGAATACATCCAAGATACGTCAATAAAGACTGGTGTTGACACTGTGACACGGTGGGGAGCTCGAGTGGTAGATCTTCAAAAAGAAGGGACACAATGGAAAGTAGCATGGTCGGTTCTTCATGGAGACGCTGAAAATGGCAATGTTGAAGAAGAGCTGTCTGAAGTAAGTGCTTCCAACGAGCATTTTGAAATAACTTCTCACGTTGTTATAGTATTTTGATGCGGTTGTCGTTGCATCTGGTCACTATCATGCCCCCCGTGTGCCAGACCTACCGGGCCTGTCTGGCCTAAAGACGAGGTGGCCATCTAGAGTCCTTCATTCAAAATCATACAGACGCCCAGATGACTTTGAGGGCAAGGTGAGGTCTCAGAATTGCTGCTGCTGGAATTTCCATCCACTTACACATCTGCATTTGTAGAACGTTCTTCTCATCGGCGGCGGCGTATCATCGACTGATATTGCACGTGAACTTGGTCCCTTGGCAAAGAATATTTATCAGAGTACGCGCAACGGCGCTTTTGACTTGGCAGCAAGTGTTCTGCCTGAAAACGGTGCTAGAATCAACGAAATCGCGTCATTCAAAATAACAGAAGATGCGGCGCCAACTGAATTGTCTAGTGATAAACCTCTTCCGGTGACAGTACACCTAAAAGGCACGGATCGAATAATTCGTGATATTCATCAAATTTTTATATGCACCGGATATCATATCACTCTGCCTTTCCTAGCAAAGTTTCACGAAGACGATACTCTATCTGACAATGCTAGTGATACGGTTCTCGTCACAGATGGTACTCAGGTCCATAACCTGCACAAGGATATTTTCTACATCCCCGATCCGACTTTGGCATTTATTGGCGTCCCTTACTATACGGCTACATTCACATTGTTTGAATTCCAAGCAATCGTATTAGCAGCAGTCTTTTCAGGAATCGTCAAGCTCCCGTCTCAAACCAGCATGAAACGCGAGTATCAAGATCGCCTTCGGATAAAGGGAAGTGGCAGGGGCTTTCACTCGTTGAAGGACCAGGAGGAGATATATGTTAAAGATATCTTGGAATGGACAAATTCTGGCAAAATAAAGTCCGGCTTGCCTTTGATTCAAGGACATACAGACTCTTGGATAAAGGCTAAAGAGCAGCAGAGAGAACGCCTAAAGATTTTGTTTGGGATAGCTTAGTTTGCTTAACTTAGTTTTCTATTTTCGAGGAAATTTATGTTATTAGTTTGCGATGAAAACAAGAGTAGAGAGTGCATGTCCTTCAAGAAAAAGGTGGGAAATCTCGAATACGCCATTTGTTTCAACTAAGCTTAATGACGCACTTGCCAACACTTTCTTGAGCTCTGCGGGCTCCCTTAACACTGTGGTGAACACCCTAAATATCACGCCATCATTCTCGACTCACGGGCATTGAAGCGCATGCTGGCCACGCAACACAAAAGCTCTTCGGCCTATTTCTTATCGCATACGGAGTATTATAGTAAATACTCCGTGTGCAGCTGCGCGAAACACGCAATGCGATCATGCATGACAACACCAACTACGTGGGTTGTTGCGCAAACGCCATGTCGGATGACGAAATCCACGCGCGACCAGAGATCGACAGCACCAGTATCTAATTCAAGTACGTATCTGGCAAAGCTGTAGGCTGAGGCTAAGACTTTCTCCGCTTTCTGTTCGGTGACATTGCTGGCCGGGAGAGGCAAAGCAACATATACATAGAAGAGGGGTCGCAGTCTCAACTCGGTTGCATCTGCAGCTACTTGGCCCTGTGTTATTTTATCGACCAAACTATCCGACTCTGCATAATGGCTCCGTCGCCAATTGTCGTTGACGAGCGAGCTACGGAGTCAACGGAAGTAATCGTTCAGAAGGAAGTGAAGAGAAAATGGACGAGCTACATCTGGGACACATTCGACAAGTCTCCGGAAGAGCGAAAACTTCTCTTCAAGCTAGACACGGCAATACTGACTTTTGCTTCGCTGGGTGAGTGAATCTATTATTAGAGTATTGAAATAGAGTCATCGACTTATCTCTGCAGGTTATTTTATTAAGAATCTGGATCAAATCAACGTCAACAATGCCTTTGTGTCCGGGATGTAAGTATGATCTCGCCAATACAGCAACTTCAACCGATTAATGTTAAATAGGAAAGAAGATTTAGGTCTTTACCAGAACCAGCTTAACTACATGCAAACAGCCTGGACGGTCGGATATGTCGTGGGCGAAATCCCATCCAACATGATTCTCACTCGGGTTCCTCCACGGTATTGGATTCCAGCTGCGGAGGTATTGTTAAAATGACAACATGTGAGATATGTAGGGGTGCTGACTGAGGTATAGGTTTTGTGGTCTGTTCTCACTTTTGCCCTATCACACGCAAATAGCGCTGAGCAATTCTATATTTTGAGGTTTTTCATTGGTCGGTGACAACCAGGCACTCGTATCATATCGAAAATCGCTCACTGAAGCTATATAGGTCTTGCCGAAAGCACCTTTTACCCAGGAATGCAATACATTATCGGATCTTGGTATCGCAAGGACGAACTGGCCAAACGTTCTTGCATATTTCATACTAGCAGTGGTATTGGAAGTATGTTTTCCGGGTACCTCATGGCATCGGTGTATCATCTTGGCGGCAAAGGAGGCTTCAAGGGTTGGCAGTGGTATGGTTTAGTATGAAATCCATCAAGTCATGCGCTAATTTCATTGAAATAGGCTCTTCATTGTAGATGGAATCATTTCACTTCCGGTCGCCCTTGCTGGGTTTTTTGTATTGCCAGATGTACCTGAAATTAGCAACCCGTGGTACCTAACTGAAAAGGTGTGGGGTATATTTTGCGAATGTGAACTTGTGACGTTGCTGACAATTATTGGTAGGAAATTTCTCTTGCTCAGAAACGCATGGAATTCGAGGGCCGCAAGCAGCGCCAGCCATTTACAAAGGCCAAATTCAAGAAGATATTCACGTCATGGCATATATACTTTCTCACACTCTTATACGTGTAGGTATTATCGGTCCAAGCAGATGACAACGCTGACACCACGTAATAGAACCTTTAACAACGCAGGTGGTAGCAGTCAGCCAATGTTTGCACAGTATGGTTTATTGATATGACAACTGGAAAGCAGGCTCTAATTTATAACCAGATGGCTGAAAGCCTCCACAAATCCGGTGTACACCGTTGCACAGATCAATGCCTATCCGACAATGACTTATGCTGTTCAGGTTGTAACAACACTAATTTACGCCTGTATATACCCTCTACTAAGATAGTTGGGCAAAATTCACTAACTGGCTTAGGGACATCGGATACCATCTTCAAAGGAAGACGTTGGCCTCCTATCGTTTTCGGCGCTGTGAGCATATCTTACTCCTATACAAGGAGCCAGTCAATTGACTGATTTGGGGTCTAGTTATCGAATTTACTATGCTACATTTCTCTTGCTATTTGGAATATTCCAAGAGGATGGCACTGGTTCTGTTATATTTACATGGGATCTGGTTACGGCCTAAGCGGTCTATGCATGGCGTACGTATGCCTTGGGTGGTACAATGTATCTGCCTCCTAATTTTTGAATACTAGTTGGGCACACGAAATATGCTCCGACGACAACGAAGAGCGCGCTTTGGTCATTGGCATGATGAATGATATTGCATACGTCTTTCAGGCGTGGTTGCCACTCATTGTATGGCAGCAGGTCGACGCTCCAAACTATCACAAGGGATTTATTTCGTCTTCCATACTCTCGGTCATATTAATAATTGCGGCCTTTTCTGTAAGGCATTTGCAACATTGGGAGAACAATAAGAAGATGTGAGTTTTTTGTCCCTTCTAACTGTGGTTCACTCCACTGATGGTTACCGCAGACGACAGCAGCAACAGCCAGAAGAACAACAAGATACTGATGCCAGCTCGACAAAGGATTAGATTTGGTTCGTCTTCAATGTTATATAATAAACTATTAGTACGATTCAAGTTCTAAGAGAATCACGCCAGTTTTCGACTTGATGAAAGCTGATCAATATAAGTGCAACCTTGAATAACCGATAACTCCACTGTTTAATTGATATAAATCTACTAAACTAGATAACGTAATCGGACACCGAGCGGATCAGGACACCGAGCGGATCACCCATCTCCGAACGTGTCAATTCCATTGATTTGAAACCTCAATTTCTAACTAACAATAATAAATATATATAAAAAATTAATTACCAGTACGATTAGGGCATTGAGGCCTTCTATGCCCGAGAATATTACACTCACTACACCGAAATTGACGGCGTACGAGTGCTTGCGAAGCCGGCAGCTCAGACTCACCCGGAGCAGTGGTTATAGATTGAGATGCCTCAATCTGACTTTGTATAAGCGCCTGAGCTTCCTCTCTAGTGATTCCCTGCCCATGCTCTATCTGCTTCCTAGATCGTCTGCGTTTTTGCTTCTCCTTTTCATGTGCAGCCCGTAAATCATGGACTTCTTTCCCTAGAAGTATGAGGCTATTCGCGGTCATCTCGTACGCTTTAGCCATCCGATCAATTGCCTCATTAACTGACCCTAATGGACTTCCTGTAGATCGGGTTATACGCCTCTTGATCGTACTCAATTGGCGCTTAAATTGGCGTGGATTTTGAGGTGTTTGCAAGCAGGATGATTGACTATTGCTCGATTGACTTAGGGGAGGGGGTGTAGGAGTCTTAAGCTGGATAGTAAGCTGTTGACAGACTCGATCTGGATCAAATGGCACTAATCCAGTTGCTGCGAAGCCATTCCGAATAGTCTCAGCTTTATATGCTATCGTACGGGCTTCCGGAAATACAGTAAGAAAGTCGATTTTGTCAATATAATTGAATCTAAGCCTCATCCGCTGCTCAACAAGCTATCCATATTTCCGCTTAATAACAGCAAAACAGCTAACATCAAGAGACTGCAAGAGATGAGAGGAATGTAGAAGCATGCAGACTAGAATAATATTATTTTCAGTACATGTACGGTCAAATTCTGCAGTTAAATGGCTTCCATAGCCATCAAGAATCAGCATTCGATATCTTCCCATTACACAGCCATTTATATAAGGGATAAAGTGATTTTGAAGCCAATCCATGCCAATCTTATCAGTAGTCCATCCATTATCACTAATATTAATTCTCCAATCATCTGGAAGAGTCTCAAACCAGCCTTCTTGAGAGTATTTTGTCGCTTTGAAAATCACATACAAAGATAAAGCCTATCTAGTAGAGTTAACTGCCTCAATTGCAGTCACCCATTCTCGATTACCAAGCTGTAATAGATATGGTCGATTATATTAATCACTTCCAGTAATAACCTTTGCAGTTGCACAGAATCCCATAGCAAAGCTAGTCTCATCGAAGTTATAAATATCTTCCGGTAAGATACTATATTCTAATATAGCCTCTCATACATGATCAAAATATTCTTGAATTATCTTCGGATCTTCGTATTTGGCACGTTCATAATTATATCTCCGTGAAAATTACGATTTAAGCTCTGGGCGACGTTATATAAATCGATATACCCATTTCTCACTGATCTCTTGATTATCATGTTGGGAAAGTAGAATATTGGCCATATCTCGTACTATAGATGGCTGGGGAGGTAATCCTCGCTTATCTAGATCCAATATCCATTTAACAAGCAATTCCTCTTCAAATTCTGATAATTTATGCCCATTGGCACGAGTTTCAGCCTTCATTGAGATGCCATTAAGGCGGCGCGAGAGAGTTGTATACGGCACATTATAAAGACGTGCCGCTTGACGAATAGATGAGATTTTTCCATTTTTAAAATCGGAAATTGCAAGTAATATATTGCCTTCTTGTTCAAGTAATTTTCTTGATTTTTCTGTACGAATTGGAGGCATAGTGGCGCGTCAAGTGATTTCAAATCGATATGGTTGACGTGTTCGGAGATGGGGTGATCCGCTCGGTGTCCTGATCCGCTCGGTGTCCGATTACGTTATATAAGAACCATGTTGAAAAATTAATAGTTTGTTGTCTCAGATATGGGATTTAGACTTTATATATCGATTTTTATACGTCGTGGCTGAACTTTGTCCGGAAGGACCAAATACCTCCTATTCTAGAAATTTTTACGAACTAGAATCTTGAAACTTACATCAGAAATATTCCTTCGGCCCACAATAGCGAGAAATGGTTCATTTGAATTTGTAAGCAGGTCCACTATACACTTTATAGACAGAAGTAGATGGTTTTGATAAGAACGGTGTGAATGTATCCAGGATTTTCGGTGTACTAGTTATCTAATATGTAGAAACCTCTGCTACGATACTTCACAGCCTGGGCTTCGGCTCCCATTTGATCCACGGATGCCTTTCTCCTCCTGTCCGAATGAGATACTCTAGTTTGGATGTATTCACCATTCCGGGATATGCCTGGTCAATATTTGTGATTCCGCTCAATTTCATTGTCGACACAAGCTCGTCTTTCAAAACTGCTTGTTGTTAGTAAATTATCTTTATATGAAGACCAGTCGTATTTGGATTGGCACGTACTCTCGGTCAAGTGTTGCACTCCCTCTTCGCCGTAGGCTAAAGAATACAGATATGGTCGTCCAACGCCAACAGCTGTGGCACCCAAAGCTAATGCTTTCAGAATGTCCATTCCACGACGAATTCCCCCGTCAATGTAAATTTCGAGTTTTCCAAAGATATCGGGGCATTCTTTATGCATCTCCAGTAGGGTTATCATAGCCGGTTGCACGCTAGGCAAGGTTTTAGCACGAGGACATTAACGGAGGAGGTTTCGTTTAAACTCACGTATCTAATGACCTCCCACCGTGGTTACTTAGTAATATCCCTTCGCATCCATGCTCTGCTGCTAATTTCGCATCTGCCGCTGTCTGCACCCCCTTTAGAAATACTGGCAGTTTAGAAACGCTTTTGATCCACGCGAGGTCATTCCAATTCAGTGAAGAATCAATATACTGGGCCATCACGCGCCCTAGCCCGCCTCCCTTCTTGTCGTTCTTTGCAACTGCGCCACTCATGGCAGACACAAAATTTTCAGCTGAGATTCGCTCGTCGGCCTCCCGTTTTCCAGGAATAGGGGCATCGACTGTAACAAAAATAGCTTTAATTCCTAAATTGCGCGCCTTGTTGAGGAGCTCTTCCGTTTTGTGACGCTCGGAGTTCACATAAAGTTGGAGAAAAAATGTTTGCGCCGGCCGACCCGCAGCGACTATGTCTTCCAATGGATATGAAGCATTGTTCGAGATGATCTGAATGATATTCTCTTTTGCACATGCCCTTGCAATCGCTAATTCACCATCTGGATGCGCCAGCTTGGCCATTGCGGCGGGGCTAACAAAAAACGGTGCGCTGCTGTCATATCCTAGTATCTTCCGGGATATCGATACTTCTTTGACATTTCGTAAAACCCGAGGTCGCAGAAACAAGTTTCGGAAGCTTTCAATGTTATCGCGATGCGATATCAAGTCTGTCGCGGCCGAGGAGTAAAAGGCGAACGTCTTCTTTGAGAACTTTTTCTGAGCAACTGCTTCAAAGTCTTGCACTCCCAAGAGCGTACTTAGATCTGGAAGCTCCTCGGAGTTCTTATTTTGTTGTGGCTTCGGCTCTGCTTGTCTTTTTTTGGGTATTGTGAGAGGGTCGATTGTTCCCTTGAATAGCTCCCGGGCCAATGTTCGATGTATGATACCAGGGGCGTGAACTTCGTTATACGCCTGTGTTGCATCGTCGCCAGCGTATTTTAAGATAACTGTTTATATATTAATACTTCGATGCTTCTTCCAAACCATCAGAGAAATTGCTCGCGACTCACTAGCTGAGCCTCCGGGATGTTCTTCAAGGAAATCTGTCACATCATAGACTCTTGAATGCACAGCAATCCAACAATCACCAGAAGTAGAATGTTTTTGGAGCTCCTCCGCAGAGATCACAGGTGTGTTTGTAGATACCTCCGCCATTTTGACGCCTAGTCATCAATCGGTCGAAAACACAGGGTGAAATCGGGAAAAAAAGAGAATTATCGATAGAATATCAAACCTTTCGGACTCAACCACATCCCCGATCTATACTCGTGGAAATCCTGCTAAGATTAAACTCCGCTCGACTAATAGCTATTTACTTAAAAAATAATATGGCGAAAATCAAGTGGATCCTCAACTATTTCTCCCCGCATGGGAGAGCAAGTGCTGATCGGGTAGCTTTCCGTAGAAGGAGCTCGGTGAGCTTTCCGTAGTGAACGGAGGGACCTCTGACGATGCGAGGTGCACATGAATGTTCACTACATCACATAGAAAATATGTAAAATCAGAATTCGATACATGAGCCATTAAGTCAATTTTCTTCATTTATGGATAACTGATACTCTTCTTGATCCTTGCAAGAAAAATGTTTGATGAGTGCAATTACTGTTACCTCTGCTACTACCTGTTTTCTCGGCTTCCACAGTTGGGCATTTGAATACATATCTCGCTATTGAATACCCTAAAGTAGAGAATCATACATTATAGGAGTTCCATTACAACCATGGGCATGGAAATTCTGATCACCGGCGCCGGGGGCTTCATCGGCCAAGCCCTCGCTAAAGAGCTGCTCCTCGACACTCAAGTCTCATCAATTACACTGACAGATGTGATGGAGCCTCCAGTTCCTTCCACAACGTCAGCTGCTAAAATCACTACATTAGCATCAGACTTGACCTCTCTCGCGACATGCCAACAACTATGCTCTATTACTCCCTTCACTGACGTGTACTTGCTCCATGGAATCATGTCCGGGGCAGCAGAAGCCAATCTCGAGCTTGGTCTGAAGGTTAATATTGATTCCATGCGTTATATGATGGATACTCTACGCACAACACGGCCTGGTATTCGAGTCATATTCCCATCTAGTTTGGCTGTCTTTGGGCCTGCGCTCAAAGACAGGGTAACCGAGGCGACGATGCCACTACCACAGTCATCTTACGGAGCGCAAAAGCAAATTGGTGAGACTTTACTGAACGATTACTCTCGACGAGGGTTACTTGATGGAAGAATCGTGCGATTGCCGACTATTATCGTTCGCCCAGGAAAGCCGTCAGGGGCGGCGTCGAGTTTTTGTTCAGGAATTATTCGGGAGCCCCTGAATGGGGAAGAAAGCATCTTACCCGTCCCCCAGAGTTTGAAACTATGGGTTTGTTCGACTAGAACTGTCATCAAAAATCTGGTCATTGCGCGTGATGTGCCGAGTGAAGCATTTAGTGCAGTGGCCGGAGGGTCGCGGATTGTCAATTTACCCGGTATTACAGTCACAGTGAAAGAAATGCTAGATGCTTTACTGGATGTTGGTGGCCAAAATGCAAGGAATCTAATCAAGGAAAGCCCTGACCGTGCAGTTGAGCAGATTGTAGGCTCGTGGCCGGCTGAGTTTGACATTGCGCGTGCTATTCAACTAGGGTTTCAGGGCGACGGTGATCTAAAAAGGACTTTGAAGGAGTATTTAGAAGATTACGCTTAGGAAATAGTGGATTTGTTGCTCAATATGAAACCAATGAGAGAGAAAAAATGTTCAATATTCCCGGCTCAAATCCGCTGTCAATGTGTTTGAATGTTCATCCAATGATCAATGTCTAGGTTGCGGAAGGCAGAATCCAGAAGATATGGGTTACTGTGTATAATCCGCTAATATTTCTGACTGTAAAAAAGGCGTATTCAACGGGCTGAGGAAATAAAACACATATTATCTTAGTATGAATAACAATAGTTATTATGCCCCACGACACCTCCATGGCTTTACCAAGCCTCCTTTACTGACTCAATCTTGTTATTGCAACAATAACTATTATGCTACGCGACACTGCCGTGTTAGATGACAAAAATCAGCTTTCCCGTCACTCTAGTTGGTTTTTTCCATATTTATATTTGATAAATAGCTTTCATTTGTTTTTACTTCTATGTATTTTCAGAATTATTAGTAGAAAACTGCCTATAACTTTCAATATCTGACAAAATAAGCAATTCCTATATAACTACATACATACACTATATATGTATTATATATATGTTTATAAAAAAAATTCTTTTATAAATAGTGGCTTCACCGAGCTTTCCTTATTCCCTCAATTTCCCCACTGCCACTCCCATCTCTCCCATCTCTCCCATCCGATCTTTTACACTGCCTCATCATCTTAGTTCTGTCAAATCGACCTCCTTGTCCACGTCTTGCCATGACAAGACTCAACCCAATCTCCGCAAAACTGCGCCGCAAGTTCAAATACAAACTTAGGCAGGCCAGAGCAAGGTTACGGCGCAGCCTCAGGGTTTCACACGGGATAACTCACAATGCTGGTGTGGTTGAGGACGTCCAGGGTTTTTACCCCTTCTCCTGAACGAATTCAAACTGAAAGTATCATGGAAGAGGACACCTAGGGTTCTACCCCTTCGCCTGAACCTGTTCAACAGACTGAAAGTACGGAGGTTCAACCATTGTTGAGCTCGACGCTACCGCCCAACTTCGAGTTTGACCATGAACCATTTGAATAATTCTCTACATTGCCGCCTGGGTTTGAGTCTGACCTCCGTAGAGAAACCAGCGAGATGGAGACTGACTCTGATGGCGTGGGTGAACCACAGTCTCACCAAGAACATGATATCGATCAGTACATTCTTTCAGATGATAAGCTCTTTTTTTCAGCTGAAGACGTATCTCAAAACCCCTTTGAAGAGACTGTGTCAGCCGATGAGATCGACTCCTCTGGCGAAGAAAACGAATCTCAAAACCCCTTTGCGAGAGAAGGCCGTCAACGGCAACATCGTGCTGAACTGCGGGCCAGTCAACAGAACGTCCCTCATTTCTACATCCAGGTTGATTCAAAAGTATCCAAAGGGAGGCATTTTATGTAATGCTATAGCATGTTCTATGTTGTTCAATTATAATCAGCCATGTACATATGAACATCACAATAACATTGAAAAACGTTTATTGCTCTATTAAAACTTGTAAAACTATTTACCAACTACATCAGGCAGTGACTTTTCATACTGTGATAGCTCAGTCATAACTTTAACAGCCCAGACTTGCTTCTCCTTGCCTGCAGGCTGGTAAGGCTTGCGCGGGTAGTATACCTCTGCCGCAATGCCCAGTTCTCGTCCGATGAAATACCACGCCGCATATTTGGTCAGTGCAATGCCTTCCTTGCAGACCTTTTCTGTCTCGGCCACCAATCCTTGTAGTTTCTGCGCTTCTTGCGTCTTGCCCTCCGCATATAGGTTGTATAGCTTTGACGTCGACTTGGGGAACACGTTGCCCATACCCGTCACACAGCCAACACCCCCTCCAATAAGACATGGCAGCAGCCAGTCTGACGACCCAGCATAGACACTAAATTGGTTTGGAGTGTATTGATGGCTAAGACGTGTGACTTTACCAGCGTTTCCGCACGTGAGCTTGGTGCCGACAATGTTGGGGTGATGTGCGAGTTCAGACATTACATCTGAGCTAATGTCCACACCATTTGTAACGCCAGGGAACTATTGAATGAGTAAGCGGCCAGATAAGAGATAGAAGTGAGAGGTATTCGCAGCATACACTATAGATAACGACCGGAATAGGACTCAAATCAGCAACCTCCTTGTAAAAGCTTAGGATGACGTCCTTGCTAACGGCCTTAGCCCAGTAACTCGGGGGCAGAAGAAGAGCCCAGCCAGCGCCAGCCTTGGCTGCATCTTCCGCCAGTTGAATCGACTCGTTTGTGGATTGACCGCTGATACCTGCCACCAGGGGGTAGTCTGCTACTCCTAGATCTTGAGCGGCTTTTCGGGCGACTCGCACCAACTCCTGACGCTCAGTGGGAGAAAGCAAGACTGCTTCTGCATTGGTACCTGCCAAGACGATTCCATGTACTCCGCCACGGATCAGGTGTGTGAAATGCTTGTATGCTGCATCGAGATCGATTTCTTGGCGGGCAGTGTTCTTGTAGGGAGAAATCACAGGAACGTAGACGCCCGGGGGCAGTTGTTTTGACTTAGCAGCTATAGTAGAAGTCATGATGGGTATGATTTATGATTTTACAGTATTCAATCACGGGCCTATGTCTTGAGTAGGAAAAGAGTTGGTTCTTTTGGCGAGAATAAAAAGAGAAAACCCGGTTCCCAAGCTGGGAAAGCGCAATGCGGGGAACACGTTCGGCGACAAGTCCGACGGTGCGCCTTTTATGGCTTTCACATCGCTCGTCCCCCGAGCATCCTTGTGTTTCACCGTGATAATCAAGATTCTATAATCAACAGCTCGGTTCGACATGCCAACCAAACGGCGGCGGCAGGCCGATGCTGCAGATGCAGACAATTCTGCTGGCCCCCCACAATTCGACTCGACCTCATTCATCAATCGCTTCGTGTCGTCAAGCACGCCGACAACACAGGCCCATGATGACAAAAGACATAATAGCACTACTCAGAAAGATGATCAGCCGGCTGCCACCCCGATGCCTCCGCCAGGCCGAGGCAGCACTGCAGATTCCATAGTGTTTGATGCCTTACCTGGCATCACCCGTAAGATCACTGCCTGCGCGGCTTGCCGCAAGAACAAGGTCAGTTGACCGAAGAAAAGGGATTTAGTAACTGTGTCCAGCTGACTGTATTTGACCAGATCAAATGTGATATGCCGTCGAGTGGGCCGCCGTGCACACGATGCCGGCGGCGGTCCTTATCGTGTGTGTTGAACCGCAGTTTGCAGTCACTACTTGAGGATACCAAGTCAGTAGCTAGCTTTCTCTTCTATATTTTATAAACGACAATCACAGAAACCTGACTGAGACAGAAATACCGATAATCTCAAAACAGACGTCCAAAATATCCACAAAGCTCTTACAACAATTTGCCAGCATCTAGAGTTGGAACTGCCTGACCCCCTAGTGACCGGCAACTCTGCGAACTCTGCGCAGACGGCACATTACATTGCCAATGGCCGCCAGGTTGAAACTGGTGATGACAACGATGGCTGTGAGGTCTCTCCACCGGAGTCACCATCTGCTGCTCATGCCCCAATCGACACATTCTTGACCATGGCCAAAATTGGTCGGCGCCCATCAGGTAGCTCTCAGCAAAATCGAAAGCGGCCAGATTTTTGGCAGGAAGACCTCGTCAGTAAATCCATTATTACTATTACAGTAGCTGAGAGCCTCCTGGAACGATACTTTTCGCGCCTGGACCACTATCTCTATGGCATTGCAGTGGGACAAGATGACATTAAAAAACTCAGGTTCCAATCACCGGTCCTCTTTGCGGCAATTTGCACAGTGTCTGCTATTCACGATACGCATGATTCGCAATTATATGAGACGTGTAATCGAGAACTGCGCCAGCTGGTGTCGCGGTCTATGTTCGAAAAGCGTGATGTAAACTACATTCGAGCATTATGTGTTTCTTCTTTCTGGCTACCAGACGCCTCTAGAATCTTGTCAAGTGATGCTATCCGGCGAGCAGCAGATATTCGCCTCCACCGTATTGACGAATCTCCGGCGGCGCTGGACAATCAAACAGGGACGGCAGGAACACCCTTGAAAATGACAGATCGCCTTCGCCTATGGTATCTGCTGTTTATCTGCGACCAGCATCTTTCTATTTTACACAATCGAGATGCTCTTCTACGTGGTGATAAAGCAGTTACAGCTGACTGGGAATCATATATCCACCATCCGGAGACAACACAGGACGACATCCGCATATTATCCCAGGTTTCGCTATTGCTAATAATGAGCGAAATTCGAGATACACTGGGCTCCGAATATGACTCCCAAATGCCCCAGGTACTCTTTGGCCAGATAACCAATTATTCACGTCAACTGGACCGCTGGTTCAGCAAGTTTTTGGCATTATTCCAACCGAATCCTCAAATTGCTGAGTTCCCACGAAAAGGTCTGGAACTTCACTATCAGTTCGGCAAATTGTATCTCGGACATCATGT
The DNA here is from genome assembly GCA_039119965.1 of Talaromyces sp. DC2. Taxonomy (NCBI): domain Eukaryota; kingdom Fungi; phylum Ascomycota; class Eurotiomycetes; order Eurotiales; family Trichocomaceae; genus Talaromyces; species Talaromyces sp. DC2. The sequence goes on along the minus strand of JBCLNQ010000066.1, from coordinate 245,518 downwards.
CTTTCGAAATCTTCAAGGGCAACCAATTCCCTCGCATTCGTTGACAGCTGCGATAATGGCGCACGATGCTGCCGTTACCATTTTTGATATGATTTTGACGGACGCAACGCTTCAGGGCAATCTCGTCGGTGTTCCGCATTATTTTCATATAATGATTGCTTTTGCCGGGAACTTTCTGTTAGAAATTTGCAAGAACTATTATGAACAGCTTGGTATCGAACCATCGAATGATTTTGCACTGGTCGAACAAGTGCTGGCTCTATTCCAAGCGACGCCATGCATTGCCCAGCACCCAATCCAGCGGATGACGGTTGGGCTAGGTCGTAAACTGTACGACTGTGCTTCTTCTGTCGGAATTCCAGCGGACCATCTACGTAATACGGCTGCATATGGGGCAGTCGGGCATTTGCAAAAAGAACAGAACCCTCTTACGTCCGCTAGCGGGATGCAAATACCGCATGATCAGCTAGGATATTCGGTCCAGTCACAAGTTCCTGTGTCGCAAACAACTCCTGATGATTTTTTCTTGTTCTCCGATTTGAATTTTGGCTTTACCAATATGACCGGGTTAATGGGCATGGAATAGGATGTATTATCAAACAACTGGTGGATATGTACATATACCAAAAGTGCAATTAATGTCTTTCATTTTCTATCAGACAGACACCATGATGGAGCCTTGTACACCAAATCATCTATTTTTAAAATGGATTTTGATACACTTCTCGAGTTCTCAGCATATAGTGAAAATGACTAAGGTGGCTGTACTTCTTCCGGAAAAGTAAGCTACATTTCAGGACTAAAATGTTCCTTCAGAAAAAGATAATAAACAATGAACCTTGAAGAAGTGGGCTCGTCTATTCTTCCAAATCTACCGCAGCGTCGTCGTGAAAGATAGTCGTTCCCCAATCCGGACGATTGAATCTCTTACCCTTTGGTTTCGCCAACGAATCCATATTTGCCATCTCCTCATCAGACAATGTGAAATTCCCAACCAGATTTTGCTTAATCCGCGAAGGTGTTACGCTCTTCGGAATAACACTCCAGCCCTTTTGCACACCCCAGCTGAGCATGACATTTCCTGTTGATGTGCCTCGTGCCTCAGCTATCTTGTTGATGATAGGATTTTGATGCAGTGTACTCCCTGATCCTCCAAGCGGTCCGAATGCAGTCTGGTGGATTCCTTTAACTTTGCAATAAGCATGTAATTTGTCCTGGGGCAGCAATGGCTGGATTTCAGTTTGGTTAACAGCCGGTACGATCTTAGCCGTTTGGAGCAGTTTTTCTAGGTTGACAGTAGAGAAATTGGCAACTCCGATAGCTTTGACTTTGCCCGTAGCAAGCAGTGCTTCCATTTCTCGCCATGTATCCTGGAAATCCCATCCGGATGCGTGCATCTTGCGGTTTTCCTTGCCATATTCTACATCATTAGGTGTCGGGTCTAGTGTGACAGGCCAATGCATGAGGTATAGGTCGACATAGTCCAGACATAAGTCTGATAGTGACTTCTCAAGAGCCGATGTAACGCGGCGATGGTCTGAAGACCACCTTTTCCCTCAGATATCCATATTAGCCTGCTTTCGCTGCGAATTTTATCTTGGGATAGTATACAGTTTTGTAGTGACGAAGTAATCAGAACGAGGAACTTTTGTGGTTTTGAATACTTGGCCAATTTCTGCTTCATTTCCGTCTGTAGTTGCATGAATTGATCAGCAGAATCCCTTGTCACCCAGACGTAGACACTACAAACACAAAGGGGCGCAGTCCTAAATAACTTCAAATCAGCGTGAATTCGCCGGCTTTCTCTAAAAAATACATACAAAATGTCTATATCCTGCTTCAAAAGCAGCTTCCACCGCGGCCACCGCTTGACCAGGTGGCGATTTCCACGTCCCGAATCCAACGGCAGGGATTTTAATCCCAGAATTGAGGGTGAAGGAATCGACCGCTGCCATTTTTCTCTAATATCTAGCGCTGCAGACTTGTTTCGGTCCCTAAGATTGAAATTGTCATGTCATTGTATTTATGCGGGGTAGCTTCAGGATAAATATTTAAACTCGGCTCGACTACTAGGTATTTACTTAAAAAAATAATATGGCGAAAATCAAGTGGACTGGATACTCAGCTATTCTTCCCCGCAAGTGCTGATCGGTAGCTTTCCGTAGGAGCTCGGTTACTTGTCCGCAGTGTACGGAGGTCCTCCGACGATGCGATTATGTTCAATAATTACTTACAATAATGATTTACAATAATTCATAAAGTTGATATACTGATTGGTGTCAGGTCGATAACAGTAATTATTAAATTAATACAGTTTCAGTATACAACCAGAAATGGCGTCCACCAAGCCCACTGTCCTACATCTAGGAGAGGCGATCAAATACAACCACGATTTCTACGACGCCGAGTTTGCCAGTCGTTTCAACGTTATTCAGGCCACAGAAACAGACCGGGAATCTTTTATCGAAGCTTTAAAAACAAAAAAGTAATTATGCAACATAGCAACAGTATTTTTTCGAATTATTATGCTAACAGACAGAAAGATATGGAGATTTCTCAGCCCTTTTTCGGCCACACTTCCAGACCGGCGGCTTCATGGGCCAGTGGGATTCAGAGCTCATTCCTCTGCTGCCATCATCAGTACGCATCTTCGCCTCTGCAGGTGCAGGCTTCAACTGGGCCGATGTCGACTTGCTAGGCGCACACAAGATATGGTATGCCAACGGCGCTGGCGCATCCGACGAGGCCGTCTCTGATACAGCGCTGTATATGGTCCTGAGCGTGTTCCGGAACTTCACGCGCTCCCAGCTCGCTGCCAGAACCGCTGATCCAGAAACTTTTACTGCGACGCACAAGCTCATTGCGACCATCTCACGCAACCCGCGCAATCATGTTCTCGGAATCGTCGGGTTCGGCAATATTAGCAAAAAGCTAGCTCACAAGGCCAGATCGGCACTCGGCATGAAGATTCACTACTACGATATTGTGCGTGCCGATACAAAGGAAGAGGAGGCATTGGAGGCAACATATCATTCATCACTTGAAGAATTGCTCAAGGTCGCAGACTGTGTGTCATTACACACACCGCTCAACAAGTACACACAAGACTTGATTGGCGCACAGCAGATTGCTCTGATGAAAAAGGGAAGCAGACTTGTCAACACAGCCAGAGGCCAAGTAGTGAATGAAGATGCCTTGATCGAGGCACTCGAAAGTGGACATCTATCGGCTGCAGCGCTGGATGTGCATTACCACGAACCACAGGTGTCGCCGAAATTAGCAAATATGGAGAATGTAACTTTGACGACACACATCGGTGGCGGCGCACTCGAGACGAGAATTAATTTTGAACTGAACGCGATGAGGAATATAATCGAGGTTGTTGGGTCCAACGGCGAATTCAAGGGTGAACCGTTCACCCCTGTAAATAGGAAAGCTTTTGAAGAAGCTGCTTCTAGGTAACTTGAAAAAATATTCAGAATTTGAATTTTATACGCAATCAAATAAAACTTTCGAGATAGCTTTCAGAGCACTCCATCTATTTATGAGAAGGAAACAGGCACTAAGCTTACACAACGACCAGCTCTTCTTATGGTAACATTGCTGCTAACTTTAAAGATTTTGAAAAGCAATTGTCCAAGTTGGTACTGGGATATTCTTGAAACCGCTATAACGATGGCTTGGTCATCATATTCTGTATCACCCACCGTGTTTCTTGAACAAGCGCATCTGGCTGTAGGAGGTTGATATTATGCCCACAATCGAGCTCAACCCATCGCGTCAAAGATGAAAGTTGCAGCAAATCCCGATGCAACTCCTTGGCGCAACCATCCCATCGATCTAACCATTGACGAAAATTCTGTTGCTGCTCCGGTGTTCCATTCCCGGCCTTCACACCAGCCTCGTATATCTTTTCATAGTCTTTGAAAGACTGGCAACTAATCACACTCAAGGGACGTCTACCCAGAACCTTTTTCTTTAGTTGATTCTTCTCGCCCAACGTCTCACAGACTTCATAAAACGCTGCTACTTCCGCCGCGTATCCTTCGGCTCTTTGGCTAATATCGATCGCCCGTGTCTTCCATTCCTCACGCGACAACTGTGCACCAGTCTTGAGCCCTGTAACCTGTGCATAATTTAAATCTCCCAGAACAGCGAGCAAGTCTGGATTTGGCAGACTGAAATACTCGGGCTGCCGCTCCGTTGCACTGTCTGCCAGTAGCATCCCCGCGACGTCCGCGTTTTTGAGATGAAGAAACTCCCGACATACGATTCCTCCGTAGGAATGAGCGACTAGAACATAGGGGCCCGGAATCTGGGTGACTTCCAGCAATGTGCGAAGCTCTTGAGCTGCAGTAACTGCTTGGTTTATGGCGGCGTGTGGCGCGTCATCACTTTGTCCGAGCCCCGTTCGATCATATAGCACAATGCGGGCAAATTTAGAAACCGCCTCTTGGACCCGCGGCCAAGAAGAGGAAGATTCTCCTGACCCGGGAAAAATGATCACAACTGGGTCATTTCCATCCAATACGTCGAGATGTGAATGGCGCCGGACTGGGCCGCTGACAGACACATACAGCCGATGGGATCCAATAGACACAAGGCCAGACTTGGTCGGTGATATCTCCCACTCGGACATGGTTTATTACTCTTGATAAATTGTGATTCGTCTAACCCGACATCGTTCAAGAGTTTCCGGGTGGTGCACGTTGCAGGTGGAGAGTTCAATGCCCCTCAGTTATCACGAGACTGAACTTACTCCACCACCAAGATTATTTGTGGTTAGGAACGGTGGCATTGTTACTATTATTGGTTTATCTCAGGCGCTCAAGCACTTTACTTAGTGACTAGCAAACTAGTACAACTTTATAGATTAATCAGATACCACCAAGTCCTACTAATTAAAACTAGTGTAGAAGACATGTCCTTTATAAAGTATTCAAAATCGTTTAAAGATACTCTAACAATAAATTTAATAAATTCTTATTTTAAATGATAATTTTAAGATCTACAGACCAAGTGATGCAGGGCGCCATTCTTAAACATCAGTAGACCCCAAAGGAGAACATTACATGTTTTGAAATGGAGGTCGCTGGTGAGTGGAATGCACTAGTTGTATTGTGAAGCTCTTATGCCTAACCAGGGCTCAGGGCTGATGGATTCCTTCCCATGTATTGACATTAGAGAGAGGAACTCTTATCTTTAAAGATTATCTTAGAAATTTTTTTTATCTACTTTAGAAACTTCTAGTGTAAATATATTTCTATATAGAAAGTTTTTGTATCACTTTCATACTAGTAATAGAAAGGCTATAATATTAAGTGATCACAGCAGCCAAACGTCATAGTGGTAGTAATGAGTGTGGGAAGCAATGGCGGGCTAGCGGTGGCGGTCTGAAAACTGAGATAATAATTATTGGTGGTCAAAACGGCTGGATCAATTGATGGCCTCGCTCTAAGCCCGAATTAGCCTGGTACCCAACCAGCCATTATTGTTTTGATTCGAGAGTTTTGATTTATCGTCCGAAGCGGGATTTTATATACAAAAACGGTAACAAGATGCTTTCACCAATGACATGATGAATGGCTATATGATATCAAAGTGTTAAAGTTGAAGACTTACGTTGATAACAATGTCCTCTGGACGTCTGGACGTTATAGACCATATTATGGCTGGCAGCTTCTGAATTTGGAGAAGACATAGCCTTTTGTTTTACTCAAGAGTACAGAAACGATGTCTGAACCGCCGCGAACTTTACCCGCATCCTGGTATTGCAGCTCACCTTTGTATCAGCTTGAAAGAAAAGCTGTATTCCTAAAGGTACGAATGTGTCGATATAAAAGTTCTGTTGCTTTTTTAGCTGCTAAATAAATGCAGTCATGGTACCTTCTCGGTCCTGTCACCCGATTTCTGACAGTGGATGAAAAAGTTAGCTATGAAATAGCTCAACAAGAGATTTGTGCATACAGAATCTCAGCAACCTCGGAGTTTCCAGGCCCGGAAGATTTGAAGGTCGTTATTGCCAAAACCGTATGCTTGTCCAATTTCCTTGCATCGTACTAATAAAGGCATCTGCTGACTTATATGTAATCCAGGGCACTGAGTTACCAAGCCATGTCACCCCAACAGGTCTTCTGTTTGCAGCTCTGTCACCATCGGCACCTTCATTCCACGAGTTTTTCCCAGATCTAGAATCACTTCTATCCAGAGTCGATTTCACGGAAAGGCCGTATCGACGCAGCATCAAATACGAAGGCAACTTCAACTGGAAGACCATGGTTGATGGTTACCAGGAATGCCTACATTGCCAATATACCCACCCATCGTTCAGTATTTACTACCCGCCAACCTTTTACACTGTCTATAACCACAAAAATTTCTCTCAGCATGTGGCAGACCCAAAGAAGCCTGATGACGGATTGTTCTTATACTTCTTTCCAAACTGCACGTTAAATGTGTACGGGGGCGGTATGAGTTCGTTCAGGGTCTGTCCAACTGCCACCCCTGGTGTTACGAGGATGGAGTTTGATTACTATCATATCGCCGACGGAGACCAGTTTGAGGACTACTTTCGATTTGTCCGACAGGTTGCAATTGAAGACTTTGAGTTGTGCGAAAAAGCCCAAGCCAATCTAGAGATAGGTGTCTATAAAGAGGGCGTTCTGAATCCAGAGAAGGAATCCGGTGTTGCTTGTGAGTTTTATTCTCTTTTTATCCCTTTTCGGAATGCTGATAACAATCGACAATAGATTATCAGGAAAAGGTTTTTGATTTGGTTTGCCAACAATATGATGAGGACAATAAGGCTGAAATGAGGGAGGAAAAGAAACAAACGATCTACTCAGATGTTGGTTTAACTGTAGAAACAGCTGCTTAACGATGTATCTCGCTAGATCTGAGTATCTACGTTTCCAAGCAATATCATTACTCTTATTTTCGTTCTTTATCTTTATGGATTCGCTCAACTTAGCAATTACTCGAACTAATTCGACTTCTAAAAGATACTACTAGACATGCGCAATAAAGTAAGATGATGCAACGAGTATGAAGATCATTAAAAACCGAACGCAAGATTGTGGGTACGTTTACCGGAAAGTTTGACCGAATCGGGCAGTTGTGCCCTAATTGACAACATCGATCGGCGGGATAATGCGACTCGCTCGACATTGTCTAGATCTGGTAGTCATTATACTCCCACATTTCGACAGAATTATTAGTTCCGGGTGATTTTGATTCTGTCATTCGTCCATTTTATAATTGTTGTGTGCGGGTCCGACGGTATCCGACAGTACACGTTTGATATGCAGTTGGTAAGTCTAAATTATATTTAACTCCTATTGCTCTTATAAAGAAATACAAGATCTCTTTGTGTAAACATTGTACTACAATACTCTTATTTAAACCGTTCATTGAAAGCCAATATGACGGAACACTACGTGGCTGCATTCACAGTCGCCGCTCTGGTTGGAGTTATATCGATCACTTTTTTATTTGGATCACATGCAACAACAAGAAATATCCCTAAAATTAACCATTCAGAGAAGCCAGGGTTTTCAAGAACCAAGAATCGCAGCCAGCAAGCTGCTGTATCGGTCGCGAAAGAATCAGACTTTCCGTCCGACTGGCTCACGTCCTCGGAGATTTTCAATCTTGAAACTAGGGCAATATACTGCAAGGTTGGTTTTACTTTTACCTTTTAAAAAAAAAAAAAAAAAAACATAAAAATTATACAAAATAGATTGATCTTAATTTTAAAAATTCCAAAACACCAGTCCTGGATCTTCGTCGCTCATTCGTCTCGCTTCTCGAAACCAGGCGACTATCATTCATTTTCCTTATCCAACTATGCTATCTTCCTAATTATGGGGAAAGATCGCAAGATACGCGCTTTTCACAATGTGTGTAGACACCGGGCATATACGGTCACGAGAAAAGAATCCGGAAGCAGCACTGTGCTAGGTTGTAAATATCACGGATGGAGTTACAATACACAGGGTCATTTGGTGAAAGCCCCCATGTTCGATGGAGTACCAGGTTTTAAGAAAGAAGACAATGGTCTGTTTGAAATTGAAGTAACAGTCAGTGATTGCGGTGCGGTATGGGTCAACTTGCACACTGGGGTCAAGGATCAGATTATCAACGAAGAAGAGAAAAATATCGGCGGCTTTTTGGGACTGAAAAAAGGGAAGGCAAGGTGGGTTGACGGGAGGACTGTTGAAGGAGGTTTTAATTGGAAGAAAGCAGGTCAGTTGACATCACTCAAGGCATTTAAAGGACTGTTTCTAACACCATTCAAAAGCGAACCCAAGCATATTTAACATTGGCCAGCCCGATGTCTCGACATCTTCGGTTCTCAGCTGGTTCAATAACGATCCTGGAGAAACATCGGCACTTCATGTGTTTCCCAACTCAACCATGTACAATATCCCTGGTACCAAACTTTGGTACTCAGTGATCGTTTTCCCGTCGTCTCCAAACAAAAGTCAGGTTCGCTACGATATCTACTCCAGCTCCACCAAACCGGAAACTTCAATTGAAGCTTCCGTCGCAACGCAAATTGAGCGAATGGTTAGCACTCAGACCAAAGAGCTCGAGCATTCGACTAGTGGACAACTTTTCAATACTGAAAACAAAGGTGTTTTCTTTCAAGTCTCTCACCTACGATATAAGGTAACTAATTTAAAAAAAATAGATTTCCAGAACGAAATTTTAGTCCGCCTCAAAGCTCATTCAAAAGTCGAAAGGACGCTGGGCAGAGAAATTACCCCAGTACTGCACAAATCTCGAACCAGTCAGAAGTTTCATCAAGCTGAAATATGTAAGTTATACCAAGCTCTAAAAGTCCTGGTCCATGCACGTAGGTTCTAATGTTCTCTGTAAAGTGTGCAATCAGTTAGATTGCTTCAGTCAGAAAGGCACAAGAAAATCTGCGACCACCGACGAGGTTTTTGCCTGGTAATTAGGTCATCAGTTGAACAGCAGGAAATCAAGGTTCCAAAATGATCCATTTATAATTCAATTTATCTATGGGTAAAACTAGTATATATTCTAGAGAACAAACTGAATGATACATGTTATGTTGTACTCAAGTGAAAAATTCACATTTTGCACCCTATTACCTTCACCACATGGCAAATATCTGGCAGGTATATCAGACCCAGCCAACAATATACAAGAAAGCCTCACCCATATATCCGTTCATTAGAAGGCCCTGGGCATACTCGATCAACTCATCGTTTGGAATGCTTAATGATTCAAACCGCTCCTTTTCTCCTCCTCCACTCCTAGCATGGACACGCTTTTCGACCAGGCTTTTCATCATTTGCTCTCCCGGAGCAACGACTAGATAAATTGGAGCCGACTTCTCCATTGGTGTTATCGACACGGACTCTTGCACAGCGGGTGTAAGCCATTTTGTATTGGACCCGGAAAATTTAGCAGCAACTGTGCTTGATGCTCTTCTCTTCCCCGTCGTCAAGACAGAGTTTGCTGGCAAAGAAACTTGATCAGTTCCGCATTCGGAAATATTCCCGATGATGGTGTAGCGGATATCAGCATCTGGAGAGAATACAAGTAGAGTATTGACAGTAGAACTAAGCTTCATCCGAAATGTCGTAAAGTTTCGAGGGTCCAGATACACCGTGTGACTGGCAGTGATACTGGGCGATGTATTTGACTTTTCACTTGGAAGAATCATGTCCAATGCCTCTTGCTGAACGGGAGAGGGACATCGTGGTGCGATTGCAACAGATTTCGATTCACGAAGAGTGACTGAAGGAATACAAGACGAGGTGTGCATGGGAAGACCTATGTCGTGGCATTGGAGGCTGCAAAACCGGACAATATGACAAGCTAATACATGTCAGGCCCAACCCTTTATGGGTCTTTTATATATAGAGACTTACTGTTGCAAAGAGAAGCCGTCTTGCTCTGGCAAGCTATGCACGTGCCATCTTCATAAAGGCCCCATGCTCGTTTTTCTGCGGTCAGAACTTCCCGTCTATGAATCAGATCTGTAACCCGTTTCCTAGAGTAGTCCATGCGTGAACGCGATGGGTGGTCCAAAGGCGTTTTATGCGCGAGTTGCAGCAGATTTCCATAGTTCTTAATAGCTTCATCCAAGTGACCGAGATGCTCCAAAGTTACGCATAGTGCGCTCAACGCGTCAAAAGATTCTAGCGATTCCGGTCCCTTCAGAGCACTCGTTTCTTCAAAAAGAAAAACAAATAAGTCACACGCATCTCGATTCAGTCCGGAATCCATATATGCACGCCCCAGTGTCTGTAGAACACGGTAATTTGCCGTCAATCGAGATCGTCGGTAATGTTCAATGATTAACTTGACATCGGCAGAAAAGTCAAAATTATCCGAGTCCTCCAGATATCTCATCACAGTATTTCTAGTTAGAGGACTGTCAAGTCCTACCACTGTCTTGCAATACGGCAGCATCTTCTGTGACATCGCCAGGGATCGGTCATTCAAACCGAGCTTCTGATAAAGTATTGACAGATGATTCATTGCATTAAGGGTGGTTTCGTTTTGAAGGCCGAATACCGCCTCGAATGCAGGAACAGCATGTTCAAAAAGCTCAAGAGCAGACTCCAAATCTCCAAGGCCGATTTTGATATTCGCTAATTCTTGCATGGAAGTCAAAGTTTCCGGCGCATTCTGTCCGAGAACTCGTAACCGACCTGCTAGTACTCGTTCGTATAAGGCTGATGCTTCCGTCGCATAGCCATCCCTCTCACAAAGTTTGGCGATATCGTTTAACACATTGTATATCACGGCGTTGTCGCGGCCATACAGTCTCCTAAAAATCGCGAGCGCTTTTAAAAAGTAATATTCCGATTCGCCTGCAGATCCGATGGCGCTGTATACAAAACCAATCCGATGTAAAATCCCTGCCTTAATGCGCAAGTCGGTATCCAGCGTCTGGTACTTGAGGAGAACGTCCAAGATACCCTTGTAAGTTGCAATGGCAGTTGTCAAATGCCCGGCCTGTAAACTCAGTTCGGCTTGAGACTGGAGTGAGCTGATTTTTGATTTGACTGGAATCGATGATGAGTCTGCTCTGATGATAGAATAGATGTATGCTATTTGGTCCATTGGAAGTACGCGTTGTCGACCTGAAACGTCTTCGACAATGACACCGTCTGAAAGTACCCGCATATGAACAAATGGGCTGCGATCGCCTTCCATGTCTTGTGGAGAGTAAATCTTGAAGCCTCCATTTTGTGGTTCGGTCAAGCGGTTACTAGCACGGCTCTCGCTTCGGCTAGGTGTACTGTCGCTTTTTCTCGATTTTGATACGAGTGAGAAGCGTACAGAATTTTCTTTTTTCATGAGCTTCCTTGGCTGACTTGAGACTGAGTCTGATCTTGACAATCCTTGGTTCCGTTAGTCATATTGAAGCAAATATTATAGTTCACTCACTCTTGGGAAACTTTAAACCAAGAACAGATTTCAGAAGGGACATGCGACGAGGGGCAGAATTTCCTTGAGTTTCTTGAAGGGGCAATTCACTCTTTTCTTGAATATTCTCCTTTTCTTCGTACATTGTTGACAATGTGAACTTGTCATCTGGCACAATTAATTAATCTATGCGACAGCATTATAGGTAGCTTACCAGAATCACCTGTATCCAACCACGTCCCAAATTGAACAACGGGAAAGTCAAGTATGTCGTTGGGCTCGATTTCTTGAAGAGCTCCTTCTGGTGCGTGCACTGGATGAATCATCAGTCTCAGATATCTTTCAATATTTTGACCCGTTGCAATGTCACTGACCTCTTTCTATGTCCTCAGGAACTGAGAAGGAAAGTGCCACGATTTCTCCATCCTCTCTATGTCCTGACTCTAATAAAACAGTCAGTAGAGTACGATATCATATGACCGGAGCCACGTACTTTTAAGCGGCCACGCATCCAAGAACCGCTGTGATTTCCGCTTATGTAGTTTTCTCAAAGCGTTTTCAGTAGGGCTTAAAGGCGCAGACATCGATGGTGTCATCTGTGGGTGGCTGGAAGCTCTCTTGTGGCCCGAAATTGCCTCCTTCTTGAGCTGTCGAAATTCCATGTCTTCATGATATTCATAATGTAATTTTAGCTCATATCTATAGAGGTCAGCATAAAAATTTCACACTTCACTGTCCAGTACGTACGCTGTGTCGCATTGTCGGTCACATTGAAAGCATTTGAGGTCATCGGATTGATCTGTCACTGTCAGATTCCAAGTACCAGAAAAATTATCGCAAAACATACGCAGGCTTTCATGTGCATCTTTTGCTTCATCATCAGGAAATATATCTGTGCATTTACTACATGGGACTCGCAGAGGGCGACCATCCAAAGGAACCAGCCTTTGCTCGATTCGATACCCTTTATTGATGAGACTAAGCTCATTAGCTTCCAGACAAGTTATATTTCAGTTGAGTATCCTACTTACTTATCTTTCATCATGACATGAACAACAATAGCAGCACCAGGACAAAACTTTGTGAAACGATGGCTGTCCAGTTCCGATCTATCATGGTCAGAATTGCCTCAAACGAAGCCATTTACTCGGAAACTTACCTCGACGAGAAAATAGCATCACAATCACTGCAAACGACATCTTTGAGCTCAACCGCAGACCCTTCCTTGTTAGACCTCGGTGGGAACTTTCGCAGGACATCTTGAAAGTTTTTAATGTCGGTCTTCATCCCATGTTGCCCTGTTCGGTTGTCAATACAATGACTTGTCCACAGATTGTCAAGCATCTTCATACTATCTATTCCAATATCCCTCCATTGTGAAAGCAAGGTCGATGCCTGTAGAACAGATTTACGCGGCCCTGCTGAAGGGCACGACTGGAGGAAGGCTCCTATCTCGGTACTCGGGTCTCTGATTTCTCGCTGGCGATCACTGTGAGATGTTCGGTGAATGTCAAATTCGCTCCTAAGTCACATGGTCAGCACAAAATTGGGTCACAGTCTCAAGGGGAAAGATGGTGGAGTTTACCTGTCGAAGAAGCGTTTTGGACAGTGGTAGCATTGCATCGTGTTCACTGAACATAAAATGAATACCTCACTTTCAAAGGTTGGGATACAAAAGCATTGAAAGAGTACATGGCATAGCAAGTACTTTATCTTTCACAAGAGGCCGAGACGGTGTCCCCAGGCCCCCTTTTTTCAGGCCATGTTTCCAGCGGAGGGAAGTGTGGGGTCTGCCATGCAGCCCTCTCTGACACTATCCAAGAATTGCTTCCAGAGTTTTTGTTTCAAGGGAGTGGTTTTTCTCCGAACTATGATCCCTCGCATGATCAGTACAACTAGTAGCCGTCATAGGGAAAGGCCCAGGGATAGACGTGACCGAATAGGCAACGGGCGACATGTTCAAGCACTAGAGCCCCGCTGGCAAACATAGCCGGGCAAAAGGCCCAGGCAGTGCGCCATCTGAAGAGCGCATACTACACGTCGTCTCGGACAACATTTGAGGGTGTTCGGTGGGGAACGATGACACCGGCACAAAGCGATAAGGCTGGTGGGCGGGCGCCCCTTGCATCGCTTGTTCGGAAGGCGCGCCACACGTCACATCTCGCTTCCAGGCTATTTGGTCCTTGTGCTTCCATCGACTGTACTGAGACGCGTCGCGATATCACAATATTCATGCATCAGTGAAACTATCAATGCATGCGTGCTTGCTGCGATTGGGCCGCGGTTTCTAGTGGTGGACCTGGACCATCGCTTCGGCTCCGAGTAGCAGCAACTTTTCTCTGCGCTGTCATGGATGATCACTCTTACGATTTGATGGATTAGTCTTTCAAACGGTGGCAATCGGTCTTTTTTGGATGTGTCCCTTTGGCCCTCCCTACTACCGCGAGACTATTGACAGCCCAGCGAACCGTTCCCTGAGAGACGACTACCACTGAAAACGTCTCTTCGGACAACACATCCGGAGAAAGCACAGAGGAATAACTGTCTGTGGCACCAAGGGACATACACGGTGTTTAGCACTTTTGGACTTTACCATACTGTAGAAGATAACACTGATAGACGAGGCCCCAGTCTCCCAGTCCACTGATCGACTTGTCTAGAGGCCAAGCGTTAGGAGGGGCACCAGCCTCCGCTTTTGGGTTTACCCTTGCCTGAGCGATGATTGATTTGTGAAATGCATTGCTGCTTACTATTATCTAAGTAGAGGGGAATGCACAACCGGGAAACCGTTGGCGTAACGTTCAGAAGGGTGCTGGGCGAGCTATCGAGTGTTACTTCTCTAAGAGCAACTTTGCCTGTTGTCACGCAATATACGAACACCGCTTATTACCGAGCAAAACCTTCTTTTGGTATTTGCTTGCTGTTCGGCATATACTTTTCTCACAAATCGAATTCAGCTGCTTGTTCTCAAGGGACAACAACTGTCTATCAAGATCGTCATGGTTGTTTCGGAGTATCAAAACATCCGCAAGATCAATAAATCAAGTCGCATAAGAGTTAATATAGTACTTTTTACAATGTTGAGTCAGCAAAAGGTCTAAGTCCCCAGTCAGGTAAAAGTTAAACCCACCGTTAAACACGATTCCTCGCCCGAATAGCCACCTCGTAGGTATACATAAAGTACCAGAGCAGTTTCATGGATAAAGCCTAGGGAAATTAGCACCTCGTAGATCAGCAATTTTATTTGAACAACCCACAAGCCACGACTTTGGGACTCAGCCGTCCCACGCTGAGAACTTTTCCCCAGTCCTTCCCATCAATTCTCACTTTGGCCCATCCAGCCTCTTCGTCGCCGTTGGCCTCGGCGCCCAGTCGCCTCATCCTTTCACTGGGAAGTTCGTCCATGTCTGTGTCCCCCATTTGGTTTGGGTCAAGTGGTGGATTTACTAATCCGGTCCAGACGCTTGAAATTCGCAGAGAATCTGTGGCGATGCCGAGTTTAAGTGAGCCATGCATATTAGCACTCATTTCGAGTTTAGGACCAAATGCTGATGATGATAATGGCCCCTGCCCATTCGCTTTGCTGCTGCTCACAGCAAGCTTTGTGAAGCGGTCCGAGATTGCCTTTAATTGAGCCAAGCTCGGCAGGATAATGTGAACGTCTGGCTCCCGACAATGAGGCTCGTGTAAACCTTCTACTGCAGATTGATGTAGCAGCCGTATTGGTATCTCTTGGGTGATTACCGTCTCGCGATCTCGGCCGCCATCTCTGGGGGGCTGCATTAGACCGTCGCCATGGTCTTCCCCAAACGCGGAGACAGCATTATTACCATCTATGCCCAGAGGATCATTCCGTGGTTTCCACGAAGATGTAACGATGGTCAATACAAGCAGAGGGGTTCTCCCCTTCCTCGTCAATCGTAGTTGGGCAGATCTCGCGCCAACGGCAGATCGTAAAGCTCGAGACAGAGACCCGATAGGGACCTCGAGGTTGATCACTCCTACAGCTGATTCAAGGACGTAGCTTTCGTCGAAAATGGCTTCCTGAACTCAATTGTAAATGACTAATCCGCTGTTTTCTTCAGAATTCACTCACAGCCGGCAGTGCTGCCCATACTTGCGTCCCTTGATCAGGGATAATGGTAAAGCGCACCGTTTCACTTTCCAGGCGTAACCAACATATTTTCCCAAGTGATGTTAACGACGAGGTTAGTTCTGAGTATGGTTAGACTCGATTCACTTCTAAATTTCCTCTCGGACATGGAATTCCTTACTGGCAAAGACGGGGATATTTGATAACTCCGTCCTGAACCGCATTCCGGCTCATTCACTCGGGATTTATCGAAGGACTGCAAGCCTATATGCACAGAGCAGCAGAATATATGAGTAGCTCGGTGCTTGGCGGTGATATCTTCTCGCGCATGGGAGGGGTTGGAGACGCGTTGAAGATTGACATTCGGTGACGGCCGCGTTAAGAGGTTATCGAGTCTGGCCAATCAGGTTTCTGTATTCAGACAGTCAGACCCACCCAGTTATATCTAAATGTTTGACATGGATTGCATAGTAAAGAAAGTTGAAAATAGTAATATATATATTAATTAAGTCGCTTGTAAATATCTCTCTAAAAACGAAATAGCACTGATACAGAGGAGGCTGCCTTGTCTCGTGCCGCTCCTTCCTCGGCTTGCTTGTTTCCTCTACGACTTCACCATCGCGTCTCTTCTTGTCTCCAACTTATTCCGCCTGACATGATTGCTAACATTCACATTGAATGTCCTGCCTTTCGGCTATCCATCAAGTTACGGATGCTTTCGTTAAAGCCTTTCTTCGTATACGTGTGAAACCATCGAGTGGCCTCGCTACCAAGCCCCTGCTATTGGATGGCTTCCTCTGCCTCGCTCGGGGCTAGCCTGCATAAAGCTACTCCGATTAGGAAGACCAGCTTCTCTTGCAAGGAATCTAGGGAACACGCCAGAGACTGACTGCCCAAGATAGGGGCGCCTTTAGTCTCTTGGGTACCAGCAGTCAAATCTTGGGTTGAACAACAAACACCTAAGCCACCCGCAATGATCGCCTAGGCATTAGCATCACGAAACATGCAGACTCGACAATACACAGTCGGATGGATTTGTGCCATTCCAACTGAAGCAGTAGTCGCGTGCGCGATGCTCGACGAAGAGCACGCGCCGCTAGAAGAGCAACCGCGAAACGACAACAATGCATACACTCTGGGGAGCATCGGGCACCACAACGTGGTCATCGCCTGCCTACCAAAGGGGAAGTATGGAATCGCGTCTGCCGCCAGCGTCGCCGCTGACATGCTCAACACATTCGAATCCATCCGCTTCGGACTCATGGTGGGCATCGCGGGCGGAGCGCCGCACGACACAGTTGACCTTCGCCTGGGCGATGTAGTGGTTGGCGCTGCCCAAAAGCTTCACGGGGGCGTGGTAGCCTACGACTTTGGGAGGGCGACGCAAGATCAAGAATTTGAGATTACGCGCTCGCTCAACTCGCCGCCAAAGTTATTACTGACTGCTCTCTCGCAATTGGAAACTTACCACCAACTCAAGGGCATGGGCCGGCTTAATGAGTTCTTGTCGCAAGTCATTGAAAATCCGCGACTTAGGAAGCGATATGGACGACCGAGTGCCAAGGACGATCGTTTATACAATCCAAATTATGTTCATCCCCAGCAGGGTTTGCCATGCTCGGCAGCGTGCGACGATCGTGAATTGCAGCAAAGAGAAGAAAGAGATGCATTTCCGGGAGACAATTTTGCTGTGCATTACGGATTGATTGCTTCTGCGGACAGAGTCGTTCGAGACGCAAAACTCCGAGACAAGCTACGGCAACAGCACGATGTTCTCTGTTTCGACATGGAAGCTGCTGGGCTGATGGACAACTTTCCTTGCGTGGTTATTCGCGGAATCTGCGATTACTCTGACTCTCACAAGGATGATATATGGCAAGGTTACGCATCAGCAACAGCGGCAGCTTATGCAAAGGAGCTTTTGCATATAATATCGCCGGCCAAAGTCATGCACGAAACAACGCCAGCGATAGTTCAGACTATGGGGAATAGATCGCAACATTCAATTTCGACGTCTTATATAAACGACGCGGAAGGAAGAAGAAATAGGGGTATCGTACAAATTTCTAAATTTATAGGAGTGCTAAATTTCTAATCATCATCACGTAACAGATGGCATATCTAGAGAATACCCAGGAAGTTCTCGCAGTGGGTCACAATATTCCAGTTCAGTGTCCAAGGCAAGCTCAGTAACGTCCATAAATTCAACTTCAAACACTCGAGTCTCATTGGCAGCGGTTCCTGTGAGGCAAGACCCGGAAATCGGTATGTAGCCAATTAGTGGTAGCTGTTGCAGTGTGGTGGACGGTATTGATGTTCTTCTGTCCTCAGTCCATCATATCAATACCGGCCAAAGTTTTCTGGATGACAAAGTCAGAACACCAGACCTTGCAGAAAGATTGACACACGCAGAAAGGCATTTCTCCGAAGCACGAACAAAGCTTCTCGAAACTCGTTCATCCGACATAGCGAGTCTGCTTCTCGTCTACAACGGCCTGATGCGGGTAGAATTGAGCAAGACCCTCATCAAAGCATATTCTCTGTCCGAGAAAAGAGCGTCGCTGCGTCAAGCATTTTATTTCAACCAACTAGCTCTTGATAATGCTCGTCTCATGCCCCATCCCGAGACAGAAGTGCCCCGAGTTAATATGCGGAGAGCTATCTTGGTAGGCAGAGAGACCGAAATTGATTGTCGCCAGCCACGGGTAGATTCTCGCTTGATAAATGAGTGGAGAACAAATGCGTTGAAGGTTTTGCATGACGCGCGCCATGAAATGGTCAAAGTTGGTACTTCTGAAGTAGACCGGAAACTCATTGCGTGGGCAGACGGATGGATAGCCCGTGTCATGCAGATCTCTGCTCCTAGCAATTGAAACTCATTTTCAACGAAACATAGTGCGTTTGACTCGGATCTTATAATCCAGCAGAACCAGTAGGCGCGTGAGAATACAAGTCTGTGTACCTTGCCGGACGAGGCACAGGGACATGAACCTGGCTGACAGAGTCCTCGGGTACGACCTCACTTCGTGACCCAGGGAATCCCGATACCGTTGTGGGAGTGTATGATGTTGGCCAAGTGCTTTCTGAGACATAAGTTCTGGTATCTAGGGGATATCGGTATCCATCATTATTATCATATCCGGGCTGCTGCATTGGAACCGGCCTTCTCCATCTTCTGATTGCTTCAAAGACAATCCCTACCACTATTGCAAATCCGACGATTGCAACCACAAGATATATAATATCGTTGTGACTCAGTCCAGAAGATCCTCCAGAGGACGATGAGCCTGTGCTTCCGGTAGGAGACGCGGGTGCAGAAGTTGATGTTACCGAAGCACCATTGCCAGTCGAAGGTGCTATAGATGTACCGGTTGAATGGGCGACAGAGATATCGGCCGCGGATGTCACGGTCAAGGTCATGGGAGTAGTAGTGCAGTTGAATTCGGACATGGGAGGGTTCGTTCCAAAGGGAGAATTCCAGTACATGGTCGCACAGAACGTGTTACTGCCATCTGTGCTAGACACCGTAATCAGTTAGTATTGTACATATTCCAAGACATCAATCAGCCGGTAACAAAAAACAAAACTCACCATGCCTTCGTCGACAGACCCCCTCGACAGTCTGCGTTACACGCCGTGACATACGCCGTAGAGTCCAAACAGGCCGTAGGTGGAAACGCAAAGCCAGCGATTCCGCAAAAGTGAACATTTTGCGAAGTATCCGATAAACAGGACGATTCGGATGCGCAAGTGACGGGAGAAGCTGTAGCACATATTCAATTAACATGTCTTCAAATACCGTTTTAAGGAGGAGCTGAGCTGTCATTACCAGTATCTCCATTGAAATACCCGCAGGTTGTCACCTCGCTAACTACTTGTCGCTCCCAGAAATCCAGTCGTTTCGCGACAAGACGCGAATCCGGCGGAGCGGTCGTTGTTGTTTCTAGGGCTGAGGTTGTATTCGCCATACTACTGCTCGTTTTTGAAAAGACACATGAAGAAATAAACAACGAAATATGTTTCATTTAGAAGAACAAGCCTTTCGTCCATTATAATCACTTAATTTAAATCCCTTCGGCAAAAGTCACCTCGTGTTTTTGTTCAGGGGAAAAAAGCAACTTCGCCGCAGGCACGCGACGGCTGACAAGGACGGCGCGAAAGCAAGTTCTCTTATTGGCGCAGAGCAGGAAAATGCAAGCATGTCTTCTTTAGCTCCATGCATATACTTGGATGCTTCAGGTGTAGGTACAATTTAGCGTGTCGCTGTGGCAAATGGGAGTGATAGATAAGCGATTAAGCCTACAGAGTGTAGTTTAGCCTGGTTTTTCCAACCACGAGCCTGACATTAGACCAAGGATTGCTGGTCATCTGCTCGTGGCCTTGTTTAATCATTTACATGAAAATTGTATCGGAGAGAAATACCCTGCCACTCATATCTTTGCCAAATAAGAAATAGATCAATTGGTCAGAATCATCTTCTTATCAAACAAGTATTCTAACGATGTTCACAATTTTCCTATACTTCTTTTTGATCTCTCCAACACCAGCGCGGCAATAAGAGCAGCGCCTACTCCAGAGCCATCCTCTGCAGAATGCAGAGTGATAGGGTTAGCGAGATCATCAGGCCAGTCACAAATCTCTTTTAGCGCTTGAGCAGCTCTGTCCCGGAAGTGAGAGTACTTGTTAAAAACAGAGCCGTCCACACCTACATGGCAAGCCTTGAGACCCTTTTTGAGACAAATTGCAGCAATACCGCACGAATAGAGCCGGGCGGAGCGGGTTGCGATCAACTCGGTCAGGTATTGCGTCACTTTGAGCTCCGAGGAAGTTGGCTTGATACCAAGGGCCTGGTTGAAGATAAACGAAATGTCATGCAAAGCTTCCGACTTGTCTTCCTCAATGGTAGATAGAAATAATGCGTCAATAGTATTCCTTTGACGAAGCAAGGAGACATCTTGCCCTCGGAAAATGTGATTACGCTGGTGAAGGTCAAGAAAAACCAGACGGAGAATCTCTCCTATGTACAGACCAGCAACCATTTTTTCATATAGCTGCTGGCCGGGGCGCGGTGAGTCCTCGTCAATGATGCGATCGAATTGGGTTCTTGGTAGCACTTTTCGATCATTGTCAAAAGCGCCATACTCGGTGTTTATAGCAACCTCGCTATCCGATGGGAAGCTATGGTCCTTCATCTTTGGGATTTCACTGCATGATTCCATATATGCGGCGTTTACACCAGTGCTGAATATACTCCCGATTCTGGTTGCCGAATCTCTGTATCTTGAGGCGACTAGCGTCCCGGTTGTATCATTAACAACGGCGACGATCTTGACCGGCACATTCTGGAAAAATGAGGATCAGTCACCTATCATGACGACTGAGCAGTTACTGACTCGTTCAGCAAAGGCCGCTTGTAACTGAGGCACAACGTCTTGGCCTTCGACTCCATCGACGTCGAAGCCTTTGGTCCATCTTTGTAGAATTCCACTGTTGATATCCAGTTGGGTTACTGGGAAAGAAAAGGTAAAAGACAACGGCAGGACTTCGCCTGAGCTCAAGCGGTGGTCATTAATGAACTTGGCCGTGCAGTCGGCGACAAATCCCCACAGTTTATCGGCAGTGCTTGTCTTGAGACCCCCCGGCATAGGGAATTTATCATGGATGAGCTCGTGTTGGCCTTTGGTATCTGTCAATTTGACTTCGCAAACCCGTATATTTGTGCCTCCCATATCAAGAGTAATATATTGGCCTTGTTCGTGGCCAGTTGGGAAGTCGAAGACCCAGGCCACATTCATCGGCTGAGTACGCTGTTAATATGCGACCAAGAGTAAAGAACTGAGGACATACAATATTGCCACCACCCTTGGTCAGGCCTGCCACGCCTTAGAATCAATTCTATTTGATATTTAAACAAGTACGTCTGCTTGCAGCGTACCTTTTTCAAGCTCCTTTGCAAAGTGGTGTGTGATTCGCTTCAGCTCTGCTTGAGTTACAACAAACATGTCTTCCAGCTGCCTCAGTTCATACATCAGCTCTGCAGGCACGTCCGCTAGATCCTCTATCGGCTGTTAAACAAGAGTCTCCCTCTCCCGCTCTCTCTGCTTCGGACTTCAGACTCACTATCTCCGAAGACTTTTGGCGGGCCACTGGAAGAAGGCACCGAGGCCGATCCAGGGAGGTGTGCGTATTTGTGAGCCTGGGTCGACATGGTTACGATAGTTGATGGGGGGGTTGCTAGCCCTAGAGTTGAAGATCTTCCCTACTTGCTTTACATATGTCCGACGAGGAGCATGGAGTCACTCTTCTAGCGAAAACATTCGATCATGATGACTATTTAACGAAGCCCAACCCAAAAGGTTGGGCCACCACGATTGGTCGGTACGGTCGTAGACTGACATGACACAGTAGTGACGCACAGCGATAGTTATCAATCGATCTTACTTCACGCTGGATCCCGGATATTGATCCGCGGTGGGCGGTTGAATTGGCCGCAGCGAGCAGTCCCGTGGATCCTGGCGGAGAGACGCGTGCCTACGCGTCTGGTCGCGTCTCCCGGCGCTGAAGCTGTACAAGAAGTCCTGAAATCAGATACCTAGACACCGGGCGTTGTTTGACTCAAAGTTGAAGGAGAAGTGGAGGAGCCCGCGGCGTTCGTCAGGCGCGATTGCAGCGATTGGAGAGAGACAGAGAGCGAGGCCCGCACGCAAGGACCCGGCTGCGACGCGTGAGACGCGGTAAGGGGACGCCGCCAATGAAACCCCGAGGCTGGACAATCAGACATCCATCGATCCTGCACAGAGGTCACTGCTGCACGAGCGTCCCTCATTATTGAATAGTCATTTCTTCTTGTTCTTCCTGTTTCTGCTGCAGCAAAAAATAGCCATCACGAGTGTGGCATGTATCGGCTCGTGAGAACCTCTCGACTCTTAATATTCTTAATATTAATCGCAACTTCCCCTGATCTCACTCACCTCATGCCCACGTCGCTGTGACAGGCTTACAACAATCATTCTCCAACTAAACCAACACCTTGCGCTTATCGTTAACCTTGCCAGCACATCTGCACCTGCATCGTTGCTGTGCATACCATACCCATCGTCGCTGCCACCGCCTTGCACCTTGCAGAGTGCCCTCCTCTGTCCACGCTGACTGACTTGAGCGATCCCGCCACCTGCACGATCTCGGGCCTTTTTTTTTTCTTCATCGTTCCTACCTTCGTCGATTGATCTGGTCTTATTTCTCTCTCGCCGCTCAGAAAGTGTCTCAAGACCTGTGCTCGACGCTGTGGCTCTTGGATAGTTTTTATCACTTCATCAGCTCAGCATGCTCGACTGTGCGTGTTCCCGATTGACGTATCCCGCACAGAGGCATCGGTTGCCGAAAATAGCTCGTCCACATCACTGAGCTGTCTCCAACGACAGCTGCTTGCTATTCGACAATTGTGACGTCGGATGATCGCCATGGCTGGCCCTCTATCAAACTCTCCCCCTTCGTTCCGCATTCCTCCCCCGCCGCCTCCACAAACTCCCCTACGATCTCCGAAACGCAGACAGCAGCTTTCTACCGATGAACAAGATCCGCTTCTCGCCAGGCTATCTCCCGAGGCCATTCTCGATGCCCTCGCGTCTATCCATGCCGTGCCGAAACATGAACCACGAGCAAAAGACATTTTGGTTAGGAGCATGTCTCAGGTGTCTCCTGATGACAGAGTAATCGGGGCTCGAGCAGCGTTAGCCGCCCAAAAGTTGAAAACCTGGTTACGAGAGCTTCAAGCATGGCAATGGCCCACCGGGAAAGATGTTCACCTGGGGAAAGGCTTCTTACCTCCTGTAGCGGATCCGTCGAGAGATAGCCAGGAGTTCTGTGGCAGTCTGCCGGCGAAAACCGTCACACAGTATGAAATACATATCGAAGAAATCAAGGATGGCATCGAGAACCTTAGGATTGAGGAACTGAAGGAACACATTATAAACGTCCACGTCCCAGGTCGGTCCCGGCCGTCATCTGCTAACAGTGCTATGAGCTCCATTTCAGCGCCTCCATTCACTTATACGCAGCTCAGCGATTTTGCCACTGTTATAACTGCTACCATCCTTCGGGCCCTCCCTACGTTGGCACGGCTGAATCGACTCTTGAGCACTTGGAGAGTCAGATTACTAGTCTCCAGACAAATTCCGGATCTGTTGAAGTCTATCGAAGTGGCACGAAAATTTCTCGACGGTGCGCTATCTGCACTACATACAATTGGTCCAAACGACGATTTTTCCACGGGCACTGTTCATTCGCAAAAGGAGGAACTAAGACAGTACATATCCACCGCTGGTTTGAGAATGGACACCATTCTTGACGCGCTGGAGACTTGTGAAGATTCTTTACCGGATTCATGGATTGACCAGATGGATGGGCTCGAGGCAGATTTTGTTACCTGGGCTCAGCGAGCAGAATGCGTCGCATTCGAGCGAGAATGGAGGCGTTCCGCCGTCAGTGAAGAACAGCAATCAAAGGAAGCAGATAATCCCGCACTAGAAGACTTGGGCGCATCCTCTGAGAACACAGCGAATAATGAATCAAGCCCCGTTCCCTCAGAAAGCAATATCCAAAAGGAAGCAGTTGACATGCCGGCCGAAACTTCAGCCACAATCTCCCGAGACCAAGATGTGAAGCCAACTGACGACGATACTATTTCTATACCGAACGATCTGCATGCTCCCTCGGAGCCTGTCATAGATATGACAGCAGATGAGGCGTCTGGAATAAGCGAAACTTACAGCCAAACCCAGGTAGATTTGTCTGTTACCACGGATGACACATCAGTACAGTCTCCTTCGACCATCACACCAGATACATGTGTCAACGTAACACCTTCATACCCTCTGGACAACCCATCATCTAGCGAGAAACCAAGCGATAGTCTGTCCAAAAACAAACTCATTCAGAACTCAGAAGTTAACGCTCAACCCGGGCACTCAGTCAAGGATACAAGCGTTAACGAGGCACAACCAGAACCAACACTTCCAACTCTTGCGACAAGTGATGATGTCACAGACTATAGTACCAGCGAAGGAAGAAACATTAAACAGATAGCACGATCTCCATCTCACGAAACTCCAGATATCCCGCTCCCTTCTGTCAGCAAATTAGACATCCCGCCATTGTCAAGTACTGAATATCGTCCTGTCGAAACTCCTGTCGATAACGACTCCGGAGCAACCCATTCAGCCCCGGAAAATGAATCGAATACCCAACCAAGTCTGGTTACTTCGCACCAAAAGGAAGAATTGAACACCATATATGAAGTTCCTCTATCTTCTGAACCACAAGACTCGCTATCAATCCAAAACGCAGAGATCTCTAGTGCCTCACACAGAGAAGGCGATAAAGACGTTCCTAGTGAAGAAACTCCTTTCCTAGAGACGGAGATACCATCGCCAGGCTCACCGGTTGACGCGTCTACACCACAACATATGCAATCGAGCAGCCCCCATCCTGTTATAGCCATATCGAAGGCTACTGAGGAGGCTACTGAAGAAACTACTGAAGAGGCTAATGAGGGTAGTCATGATGACAGCAATTCAAGATCGTCAGCCAATATCGACAACGCGTCTAGTTTATCCTTTGTGGGGTCAGATTCAGAACACAAATTGCCCTTGGATAGAGACGACCCAATTCAGTCGATCGAATATTCCGAGGACCAGCTACCGGATAACAATGCGTTCATGAATCAGCACAACGACTTCACGCCGACTAAATCACCTTTTGTTGCAATCGAAACGCCTGATTTGACAACTCAGTCCTCGCCCGGCGTTGTCAGCAACGACAGCGATCGTACCCTTCGTGACAAACTCTCCCCGAAATTAGACGACTCCATTTTGCAGAAATTGCAAATATTCAAACATAATGATAACGCGAGCCTTCCTTTGCAACGCTTCATCAACGATGAAACCGACACTAGCTTTTCTGTTGAGAACAGTTATCGACAAAACGCCTTCTCGACCCCAAAAAGGTCATCAGACAACCTACGATTCCTGCAAAATAATGCTAGTATCACCTCGTCCCGCAAGGGAAGCGAATCGCCACCACCTGATGCAATTCCTCGGCGAGCTGTACGAGGGCCTAGCTCCAGCCTGATGCGGGGAACCATATCTTCTCTAAACAAGGTTGTTGGTAACACTCCGAGTCATCAATCTGATTCAATCAGTGCAGACATGGGTAGTGGTCGACTACATCCACGATACAGAGCTGTGTCTACCAAAGACATCGACTCAGACTCGGTTTCATTAAATCGAAAAACGTCGAACAACTCGTTGCTCAGTGCTCCTAGTGTTCATATGCGCAGCAAACCAAGCATGGAAAGCATAGGCTCTTATGTTTCCAGTGCCGATTTTGCAGAAAGGCGCAGAAAATATTCGTTCTCCACTGATGGTGGCTCCTTTGCAATGAGGCCAGTCAATGAAACCGACGAAGACCTGCAAGAAAAGATCCATTCTATCCTCACTGGCATACCTGGTCAAATCCGTCTCAGCAATAACCCGGCAAGCGACTTTGATCAACGCTCAGTTATTTCGTCCGTTTCAACATCAATGAGGAATCAATTTGGTTCAAGGTCTCCCTATTCAACACCTAGTCGAGCAGGCACCCCTACTCCTTCGGGAAGCTTTACTCCAACCTCTCGCCCTAAACGAACAACATCTTATAAGAGCGAGGACAAGACCGTGAGAGTGTACCATCTGCACCACCGTGGAAAGACACAACCAACGAAACTGTTTGTACGCACCGTTGGTGAGGATGGCGAACGAGTTATGGTTCGTGTTGGCGGTGGATGGGCTGATTTGCGCGAGTATCTTCGTGAATATGTTATTCACCACAGTCGCCAAACACCCTCCAAGAGCCAAGTCGAAGTTAAAGGGCTTCCTACTTCAACATCTCCAGGTTCTACTGTGACTCCCTCCGCCGATCATACCCTCAGCGGCCCCCGCCCTTCTTCGGTCATGAGTAACAGACCAGGGTCCTCCCTTTCGGTTCGCAAAACAAGGCGTCCTTCGAAACCTGCTGCAGACCTTCCCGCCCTCACCGCTGAAAACATCGATATCGCCGGGGAAGAGCTGCCATTTCCATCCTTCCCTTCGGCGCGACGTGGCTCGGTCTCTTCCATCAACTCAGTTAGCATGTCCTCTATTCTCGGCGATGGCTCGAGCGTCTACTCCCCCTATCCTGGGTCTGCCAGGACTCCTCATACTCAAACTTCTACGCCTCTTGGGCTCGCTGGTCCCAAGCCACGGACCAGACATGTGTCAATGACTCCCGAGAGTGAAGCGTGGGTGGAAAATGTCGTTGGCCAGGCACGACGGACATCGTCTAACGTCAAACCCACACAGAAAACTACCGACTCTCGTGTTGATCGCGAACTACATAATTCTTCGAAGATGAGTGTGCGCAGCGTCAGTGATATTGGCGCTGTCGGTCGTAACAAGCGTGTCTTGTTGAAAGGTCTCGGGGCTCATGAGCAATCATGATAGCTCTGCCACTCCTTTTTTTTGACATTTCTTCTACCACCTTTTTCTAATAATTGGCGAAGCGTAACGAATTTGCGATGTGCTATTAATATTTCCAACTTTCGGCTACGCAGTAAATTCACATTTTTGTTTCCTAATTTCAACACTCATCATCATATCCGGCGTTTGTCCCAGATACCCCGTCTTTTATTCCCCTGTTGATATCTTTTTTTCACATTTTGGATTCATGTTATATTACAATTTGCATTTGCATTTGCATTCATCAATCGGGAGCATGGGACCGGACTGAGAGAGCGAGCATAGCGGAGACGAACAGTAGATTACGGCATCCTGTTCACATCTTGAAATGGCGCTTTTGGTTTTGAATTTCTGTTGGTTATTTTTATTGTTATATATTTTTTCTATCCGGGCTGTTTGTTGGATTTGATTTTGTATACCCCGGATTCTAGTCGTGCATTTTTTCGAATATCAATATTCCTTTTCAGGTGACTTTTTTCCCTCTTATTGTCAGACTGATGAATGGTACATAAGGCATGCATTAAGGCATGACTAGGCATGAAGAAAATAATGGCTTCAAATGTTGTTCGACATTGACAGAATACTACTAATAACATTTGAAGATGATTGATTCGATCATGTCCAACTTTGCATTCGTCTCTGCTAAATATTATTATGGGCAAACCAAAACATGAAGTTCGTCATAAAACTGAAAAGAGAAAAAAAGTCTTCCATTGCTGGTAATTCCTCGCATATCCTTCTAACAAATTCTATTCGATAAACGCAAGCAAAAAAAGCAACAATACGCTGGCTGCTACCATGATCCATATCAATTGATATTGGATTAGCAAAGACAATAGCTCCGTACCAAATATGCCGAGAACAACTTTCTTTTCTTTTCCAAAAGAAAGGAAAGAGAAAGAGAAGAGAAAGATAAACGCAGAAACGCAGAAACGCAGAGATATCAGTATACAAAACAAATTGTCGTGAGAAATGAGTTTCGTCGTGAATCATCAATACGGCCGTTTCAGAGGGAATAAACTGAGATGTAAGAAAGAAACACTGTACAAAGCAATGGATAAATATATTTTTTGGAAAGGTCATTCGTTTAATTCGTCACTGTCCCATTCGTCTTCTTGGTCATTTTGAACGAGTTCGAGAAAGCGTTGTAGGCCCTCTTGACGCACTGGCTGAAAGCCTCCGGCATTGCGGCGAACTTGCAATCCTGCTGCGGCACGGTGTGGGGGACGGGGAAAGGCTTCGCGGGCTCCTGGTCGATCTCTGATTTGAGCCATGGCAAGGGCTTGTGCTTGACGTTCGGCCGCTGCAGCTCTACCAGCTGCGTCGAGACCACGAAGGTCGACATCTTGGTTTCCATGAGCACGAGCAGCACCAGGCATCACTCGAGGCGGAACTGGAGCCGGCGGTGGGGGTCGGCGTCGACCAGGACCATCGTCTGTGTCGCTGTCGCTGTCACTGTCCTCGGAGCCAAACTCCCATACGGGTTGGTCACCTTCAATATCAGGGTCATCAGAGACCTCTCCGTTTTCACTCACATCATCGAAGTCCACTAGGTTTGGTGGGATCTGATGAAGCGCTGCTGCACCGACCGGGTCAATGCCATCACCACCTTCAAGCTCCCAAAGCCTGTTGAAACAGCTGCTTTCTAGCGTATTGAAGTGCTGATACGGGTTGTCTTCGGAAAGCCAGGCGGAACAGAGGTAACAGAAATGGGTATTACACTGGAAACAAATCATATGATTGCAGCCCATTTGCTTTTGGCACGGTGTCTTGCATGTCGGACATTGTCTCGTGTATAATTTCATGTACTCCTCGGTAGCCTTCTCTTCCGCCGTAAGCTCGGCCTCACGTCGTGGCGAGCATCTTTCTAATTCTCCATGCCACCCCTTCTTACAAACACAGCAAAAGGCATAGCCGCAGTCCTCACAGATTGCAACTCGATCAGCCATAGGAGGTAATTGAGACTCCTCTCCCATAGGGTCAAACTCCATAATATTGTCTTCGTCTTCTGAATCACTAAGGTCATCGGCCATGGGGTCCTCAGGCTTTGGATGCTTCTTGGAGCGGGCAGCTCCTTGACACCATTTTCGTGGACAATAAACGGTGGTCTTGTCAGATTCTAATCGTTTCTTGCGTTTCAAGAAAACATATCTTTGAACCATCTCTTGCTCCAAAGGGATCTGCAGAAGCTCGCTTGGGTTGATGGATCTGTCATGTTTTCTTTTCTTTTTCGTCTTGAGCACTGCCGCAACATTTCGATTATCCTGAGCGGGAACAGGATTTGACTCTTTGCCGCAATCTGGAGCCATGCATCTGACACTGTCCACATCTCCTTCAGTTATGCAGCTGTTATAGAATCCCTGTAAGCAAGGGACGCAAAAAACATGTGAGCAGAGTAACATGCGATGACAATTGGCGCCTTTCTTCGGCTCCAAACAGACACCGCACTCAAATGTTTCTTGTTCAAATTTCTCTCTTTTTGTTTTTATGTCGAAGTCCAAAAGCGCAATTTTCAAGCCGCGAGGAAGCTTTATAGGCTCGTCGTGATTGTTGGTGATTCCAAAAGTGCTATCTGACATTTGCTGGATATGGTCGATATATGTGTAAACGACCATGTCTTTCCCGCATTCTTCCCATAGGCGTTTCCCGTCATCTTTGAGTTTGCCGATCTGCGCCGACGGAAGCCACTGCGGATTGGTGGCAATATTGAAGATCGGGGGCTTCTCTGAGGGGTAGCCAGGTGGGAGTTCTATGTCCAATGTCAAAGGTGGTAGATGTGATAGTTGATGTATGTCATGCATGTTCTGAGCAGCTCTTGGCGCATGCCCGTCAAGTGTTTCTCCATCCACTCCAGCATCATTTGTATCCAACGAGGTCGGCGGGGTCATAGGAGCTTGGAAGTTCTCGGGGCCTTGCTCGAACTGAACTAGTAACGGATTGGAAGGCGTGATAGGTATATCTAAAGAGGCTCGGAAAGGATATCGTTGATCGATTTTGATTTCCGGAAAGATGGCGAAGATGGAGGACAGCTCCATTGAGCGATCATCCTCCTCGAGGATGGAGTCGATGGCTGTCATCGCCGGCAACTAGGGCTGGTGATAATATAGTCTCCACTGATGGTGAACGTGAGATCAAATTTTTGTTGTGACCTGTATATCATGGGTGGATCTGCATCTCGATGGTGGAATGCCAACGTGACATCGTAGAAAGGCGGACCAGAAAAGGGTATTCGGAAGATACTATGCTCGGATTTGGTACGCTCTTCGTGGATACTTCAATTTCTCAACCCCCAGCACATTTAAAAATCTGTGGCAAGTGAAAAGAGAGGAAGTGGCAACGAAAGAAAAGTGACCGGAGTAATCGGCGGGCAGGTTTGGCGGAGTAGGTAATCAATCCACGGTTAGGGAGGTACTGAGCCTTTCTGTCGGTAAACGTGGCTTAGGATAACAAGACCCAACTGTGCTGGTTGTAATGGAAACAATAATGGTACAAATTTTGTTGGCCACCGAAATGGGTAAGATGAGGAGGAGTGCAGCGGACAGTGAGCCTTCATGATTTGATGATAGACGCTGCTAGCCAACAAAGATCTCCGCCGAAATGGGTAAGAGACGGCAGCACGCGCAGTAGACACACAATTCATCGAAAATCGAAAACCAAATGATCCGATTTTACGATGGGCACCAACGTCTGTGGCCTGCTCACCAAATGCCCCGCTGGTTGGGCGAGCTCGCCGTCGCTGCCAGGCCTTATCGCATGCCCCTCGCACGTGACATCCCACGGTGCTAGTCCGCTCCGGGGTGCGTTTGTCTGTAAATGGATTAGCGCCTAGTTCAGTTGATTGTTTTAATGAATGAGTTTATATCAACCTTCAGTAAATAATACAACTGATCCCAGGTTGATTGTGCTTATATAGCTATAAGAGATTTTAGTTTTTCATGTAAGATTTTTGTTCAAGTACATTATCCATACTGCAAAATATAAATATTCTTATTGAAGCATCTCCTATTTGAAGCCACGTATAGATATAAACCATGTCAAAATGGCCTCGATCTATTCGCTTTTATAACGATTGTATTGCAGGATTGGTTTTCTTATATAAAAATTAATTCTGTGAAATAGTGATATCAATTATTGTGCTTCGATTCATGAATGAAGCCCCAAGTCAATTGATGAAAAGTCTTGGCATGTATGCCTAAGGCCAACAAGCGGCTGCTTAGCGGAGAAAAGCAAACCGGCCACATACGACATCAACCAGACATCAACATCGAGAGGACGCTTATCTCTAGTCTGATGACTCTACTTTTTGAGAATTTGGATTGATCCGACATGTCGCTCTCGGAGACACCTCTAGCATCCCTGTCCTTGACACATGTACACTATGTGAGCTGGGTGTCCCGGTTTCAATTCTATAGCTAATGCCAATGATGCTCCCAGAACCCCGACGACATCATCTCCTATGCTTCTGCCTGGCTTGCCCTAGTTCCACAAGCGCTATGCGTCACCTATGTTTCTCTGATCTGGGCCTCCCGAGAGCTGGAAATTATACTGATGTTCTGTGGTCAAATGGGCTGTGAAGCATTGAACTTTGCGCTGAAAAGATTGATCCGAGAAGAGCGGCCCAAATGTGAGACCTCAAAACGGCGGAATGGCTATCAAGAAAGAAGAAATTAGGAATTCGCTGATAAATTGTGGTTGTCTAGACATGCACGGCAAAGGCTATGGAATGCCTTCTTCACATGCGCAGTTCGTGGCATATTTCTCGTGTTATATCACCTTGTTCCTCCTTTTACGACACAAGCCAAACTTCTCCATTACACCAAACGCCACAACTTTGTTCCAACGAATCGCCGTATCTTTCCTTGCTTGTGTTGGAGCCGGTGCGGTGGCAATCAGTCGATTATACCTCAATTACCATACCAAGAAGCAAGTCTTAGCTGGGTGTGCCGCCGGGATCTTATTCTCTATCGTTTGGTTTCTCGTCATTAGCTTCCTGCGGACATCCGGCTGGGTTGATTGGGCGCTTGATTTGTCTTTGCTCCGTGCCCTGCGAGTGCGAGATTTGGTGGTGAGTGAAGACCTTACAGAAGCTGGTTGGGAACGTTGGGAAGCTAGAAGAAAACTGAAACGACGCGGGGATAGTAAAAACCCTTCGCGCAAGTCGAAATAAATGCTCTGCGACGTATCACCTTGCTACCTTAACACGTATATTTATATTAGGATTATGTCTGTAAATTATATTTTTGGGGGGGAAGGGAGGATTTTTTTGGATCAAAAACCCAGAGAACCTTTTTTTTTGGCTCTTAAACATAATCACAAAGTGGATATATTTCACGCCTGAGCTTGTCAATTCATGCATCTAGACTCAGACCCAATAGTTGACCCTCGATATGGTCACATGACAGACCCACAATGTAGCGCCCCAATAATCCGTCCGTTCATTAAAACACATTCAGGAACAACCATCTCCGTTAAAATGCAGGCATTAATATAGCCTCTATGTGACCCTGAGGATGGGCTATGACAATTTTATTTCACGAAAAATTACGAGCTGAAAAAGGTCTATGGCTGTGTCGCTGAGGGAACCTTGATGTTTCGTTCGGTTACGCGTATTTCATATCCACGGTGGGGAGCTTATCAATTCGAGTCAAGATAGCATCACAACATGTCCACCGATCCTATTGACGCCAATGAACCTGGCCAGGTCATTGTTATGGCAGATGAGGTCGACCAAACTGGAACCGACATATCGCCTGTTCCCGATGACCAACTCATGGCAGAGGTGGTTGACGGCCTCACACTTGAACCTTCACCAGTTATTGAAGAGCAGCCTCAAGACCTCTCTGCCAGCGGAGACCCAAGAACAGGAGGAAGGCCGGCATTGAGGCGTGATGCCGCGCCTCCACCGCCATTGCAACCACCTCCTCCGGCGCCAGGCCAACAGGCCGCTGAGTTAGCACCGGATTCACTCAGCCTTGCCCAGTTGAGGCGAATAGTGCAAGACATACCTCGAGTTGAACAGCAAGTCTACGCATTCCGCTATGCTGACTGTCAGCCTTTTCCAGAAGAGCTCGACGAGTGGTTTCAGTATAGTGAGCCCGAGCGTATGATGCTGCTTGGATCTAAAGTATCGTTTGATCAGCAATGGCATGACTTTTGCCAACAGAGTCCCGGACACTCCGATTCCACGTGGTTGAATGTCAGCCGAGATTTTCAAAAATCCTTTGTTAATTCACTTTTGACAAATTTGGACCATTCGGATATGTTTTCACGCATTGAGGCATTAGAAGCCATTTGCTATATAATGTGCGGTGTATGGGGACTTACCGGTGGAAGACATGTGGATAACTATCCCGATCAGCCTACAAAAGAAGAAGAAGCTGAAACGCCCAAGTCAAAGTCACTTCAGATCAAGTGGATTGTGGAGAATGTGATCCTCCTGCATGACTGCGACGGGATTCCAAAACTTTTCGAATATATGAGAATCGTCTACGACAAAGAACGAAATATGGCGGATGCCGAGTCTATTGACTTGGATAATGAAAAGGAACACGCAGCATTCCTTATAGCCCGCGAACGCGAAGCGAATTTGATTTTAACATGTCTGTATTTTGCAGTCGAAGTGGCTAGGAGATTGGAGTCTCTTGACAAAAATAATGTACAGTTGCGGGAAACTATTGCAGGATTAGAGCCCAGTCTACTCATCACTCTTGTCGAAATCATTGCTGGGTTGCGATGGGATGATTCCGCTAGCATACCTTTCACACGGTTTGTCTTGCTTTTTTGGAAATCAATCCTGCTCATCTTTGGGGGAAGCCAAAGCTTGAAGGACGCAAAGAAGGAGCTTGAACCTAAAATGAACATTCCGGAAGACCCAGAAAACTGCCGGGAGCCCTTTCTGACAGCTTCTCCCCTCGATTATCACATTTTTCGCCAGGAGGTCACATCGAAATATCCTTCCTATAATCCTCCACCGCCTGTGGTACCGCTGGAGCTGGAACATAACTCGATCCTTCCGCCTCTTCCTAACCACCCGAGCCGCTTGGCATCAGGGAATGGACTTTTCTCGGCTTCGGGTGCTACGGCTTCAGGCGGCAGTGGCTCAATTCTTCACCAGTCCGTCCACATCGCTACTCCTGCTCCATCGCCGCCACCATCTCCTATTGGGCCTGGTGGTAAAGCCGGTAAGAAGCAAAATTATCAAACCAACCAGAATTTCCCCTTTATGTATCCGCCCCTAGATAGCTCTAGCAATAACATTGGTGGAAAGGGCCGGGGCGAGATGCAGGACACTCTGGTTGGAAAGCGGTGGGAAGGAAGTGATGTTCCCGCATCTATTATTGAAGCCGGAAAACTATTCTCCAGTCATGTAAAAATGACCAGGGCGACTCGGCAACTATGGGAAGAACGAGAGCGATTCATGAAATTTGAACGAGGCTGGAACATAGACGACAAGAGCGTTCCATTGGAGGGTGATGAACACGACCAAGAAGAAGCTTCTTCAGCGGAGACAGAGGATAAGAACCAAAACGAAGATATTCCAAAGAAGGAAACCGATAATGAAGACATTCAGCGGCGACTGGACGCAGTAGAGGCTTTCTATGTAAGTTTTCTTCGGCTCCCTAATAAATTGACCAAAGTCTAACAACCCAATCAGAAACAAGCCATGCCGCATCTTCAATCAATCGTTATCGTTTTACTAAAGGTTATTTTGACGAATGTTAGTGCCATGGTAAATCAAGGCAATGGCTCAAACGGTCACGATCCAGGGTAATATCTTTATAGGGTCACCTTCAAGTCTGATGACGTTAACAAACATCACAGGGCTGCCAACGGCTATCCTTCAACGAGTTCAGTACATGACGAACCTCCCACCGACATGGAAGAAATCGATATGGCTAGACTTCGTGAAATCACCGGAAAGGCTGTATCTGGTTCTCTGTTGCTTCTTATCAAATGGTTCAAAAGATCCCGTGAGGTTCACCTATACCGTAATGGAACACACAGGATTTAGCTAACTTTTCAGATATCTTCAAATTTGAATATTTGACTCAACTACTACTCGACTCGAATTATCTTCCATTGATATTGAAGATGTTTGCTCATCAAGATGTGGACCAGGCGGTAGATCAGTTGAATGACCACAAGGAGCTCAGGTAAATTCCCTTACTTTCTTACGAACAAAAGGAAAAAAAGGGAAATTAACAGCCTTTAGTTTTTTCCAGTTCTGCCTTCGTAATTCTCAAAATGCCTCTGACCATGACGATTCTTTAGACGGCGAATCATCGGAAGATGACGCTGTTCCACCACCCATACTTCGGCGAAGGCATTCGCTTGATGGGGCTTCTTCTGTTCGGGGGCTGTCACCAGAGAAATCTGCAGTTTCCGGGTATGCTGATGGCTCTCAACGTCCAGAGGTCGATGAATTAGGGTATCCAACCGGCCAGATCCCCAAGGACCCGATCACAGCCTATTCTTTCCGCAATTTTTTCTCGGCCATTAATTATCTGCACATAATGCAAAAAATCACACGAGACAAAGCACACCGCTGCCTTTTGCTTGTCCAATACAAATCAAGCACCATTCTCCGCAAGGGATTGAAAATCCCCGACCCCGATCTTCGGTTATATACCCTGAAACTTTTCAAGTCACAGGTTCCATTCTGCGGCCGGAAATGGCGTCAATCCAACATGCGTGTCATTACGGCTATCTATCTCTATTGTCGACCAGAACTGCGTGATGATTGGCTGGCAGGCTCGGATGTCGATGCTGAAGTTGAAGAGGCACTTCCTTTAGAACAGGCACTTCGCGGTCTCACTCACTGGTGGCACTTGCGCCAGTATAGAGATGTGATGAATATCGAAGAAGGCGCCTCACTTGTGGAAGAGGAAAGAGATTTCTTCGCAAGGGAGCTGGAGGCCATGGGCTGGGGCATCTACAGTGAAGATATGCTTAATGATCTTGATGAAAGAGACCCAGGTGCCCCAACGAACGGGGCAACTGAATGGGACGGCGGACCACTGCAAATGGAGAGTTGGTAGACCTACTTAGTTTTGATATTTAATTCACAGATAAAGATGTGCGCTCCATTTCAAATGTTATATACAAAGATATTTTATTATGTATCTTTTGATGGTAGCGCAAACTGCCAGCCGACTTCAAAAGTTAATGAATGCCTTTTGACATTCCTTGTGAAATCGTCAATACATAACAACCAGCGCTTGAGCCATGCACCAGTCACATTTAATATCCTCCCGCATCGCAGCCAGATACGGTCAATGATAATTATCTTCCCAAAAAGAATATTTCAAGCAAATGAATGCGTGTTTTACTATTTCCTTTCTGGGAAACGCCAAGAGGCAATAGATAAGCCGATAAGAAATTTCACGACACGTGACTTTCTGGCGTCTTTTTTTTTTCTCCGCCGCTTGGGTACTTGGCGAGAAGACGGTCCATTATTTTGCTTTCTTTCGTCAGGCCTAAACCAAAGGCCCTGCATTTTTACGAAAATGGCTTCCGACGAAATTGTATGGCAGGTCATCAACCAACAATTCTGTGCCTTTAAACTCAAGTGCGTCCAATCCATAGCAATTTTCACTCGAAAGTTGTGTTCGCAAGCTAACGATGAAAACGAAACAGAACCACAAAGGGTCAAAATTTCTGTCGCAATGAATACAACGTTACCGGATTGTGCAACAGGCAAAGTTGCCCATTGGCGAATTCTCGCTATGCCACGGTTCGATCGGATCCTGAGACAGGCACCATGTATCTCTACATGAAGACTATCGAACGTGCCCACATGCCCAGCAAGCTATGGGAGCGAATCAAGCTATCTTCCAATTACGCCAAGGCTCTTGAGCAAATTGATGAACGGCTGATTTACTGGCCAAAATTTCTTACGCATAAGTGCAAACAGCGTCTGACGCGATTGACGCAAGTTGCTATTCGGATGAAAAAACTTGCCAAAGAAGAGGAGCGACTGGGAGAGCGAGTTGTCCCCAAACTGGCACCCAAGATCAGGCGGCGAGAGGAAACTCGCGAGCGGAAGGCGGAATCTGCTGCTAAGATTGAGCGTGCCATTGAGCGAGAACTGATTGACCGGCTGAGGAGCGGCGCTTACGGTGACCAACCCCTCAACGTGGACGAGAATATATGGAAGAAGGTTCTACGCGGACTGGAGCGACAGGGAGAAGGTGAAAGAGACGAAGACCTTGACGAAGGCGAACAGTATGACGAAGATGAGGAAGGTGTCGGCGAGGTCGAATACGTTAGCGATTTGGACGAGGACGAGGAAGATCTCGAGGACATCGAAGACTGGCTCGGTAGCGAATCTGCCGGCTCGAGCGATGAAGAAGATGAAGACGATGAAGATGACGAGAGCGATGAAGAAGGCAGCGAGCAGTCTGCTGACGAGGACCGAAAACCAGCTCCTGGATCCAAGCGCAAGCGAGCTGCACCGCCTCCCAAGCCTCGCAAGAAAGGTGCTCGTGTGGAAATCGAGTACGAAACTGAAGGCCCTAGCACCGAGAGGGTTTTGGCATGATAGTTTGGCTACATTCGTGGCGTTTAGGGCGTTTCTGAACACATGTGCAGCAGTTTATTGCAGCTATAGAGCGACCAGGATTTCCGCATACCCTGTTCTCGTTAATAAAAGCATTGGTTTGACTTTTTTTTGGTTATATATCTTTTGCAATTTACAGCCCATCAACGTAACCAATCAATCGGCAATTAACCACAATAATAGTTGTTGCGCGTAGTGGTGTATTGAGGAGGGAGATCGCCGCTCCGCACAAGGCTCATGTGGGTCGCGCCGGCAATGTGAGACTCTCCCGAAACCTGGACAGCTGGACTGTCTACAACACCTCGCCCATGTCTCGATTCTTCGCCTTGCACCTGCGCCTTCAACTCTACTGGATATTATACTCAGTCGTCTATAAGCTTATTGGTGCACGCATCACCGCGCCGTTTGCGGTCGCTTGGAAGCTTGAAGCTTGAAGTTCACAGCTTTCACGTCCCCTCTGACCTCTACCCCTCCTCGTGAGGCAGCGTCATTTCACCAACACGAGGATACATACATCGGAGCTGGTCTCGCTATGTCTTCGTATTTCGCATCTCTCACATCGTCTACAACTATATCAAGTCTCGGCACGCGCCTCAATAGTCTTCGCCGAGCGATCACGTCCGGCGAGGAAGCAGATGACCCAGACAACGAGGACAGCTCGCACATCTCGAACGTTTTGAGAGCCTACTACGCAGAGAAAGGGCGTCCATTCCCGCAGTGGCTTCCTCCAGATCCAAAGGCACCAACTCCACAACCCCGCATGGTTGTCACCCAAGCGTCGCTCCAACAAGGCAATAATCCTTATGGCCAGGGGCCTGGACAACCGCCACCTCGTGGTGGCGGCCTGGGTGATTTATGGAGTGACGGTCCCTCACAGCCTCCACCATCTCAAACTTCCAGTCTTCGAAACCGCCCAGTACGAGGACAAGTTGCGTCCGCAAATCTACGCCCGATGCAATCTCAGACCCCGCCTCCAGAGTCCATCTCGAGACGACCGCTTCCGAGTCAACGAGCGGGGTCATACCAGTCAACATCATCCACACAATCACAGCCACAAGCAGGGTATGGGATGGAGAAAGTCAGTTCTGGTAGCTCAGCGCAGCAGAGATTAAGGGCTCGGTTCCACAGAGATTCAGGGAATAGCCCCAGTCCTCCACAATCGCAATCTCCGTATATGCGATCGTCTCGTCCGTGAGAGTAATGGGATCCTTTGGTTCTGGACAACGAATACGTACAATTTCAGAGTGAAAGGCTAGAGAAGGCTTGTCGAGCAACTCAACACCAGTTGATAAGTCTGCTTGCGCATAATCCAGTTTTTGATCATCCTCTGCATGCATGTTATTTGGCAGGCGTTGTTGGTTTTTTCTCTTTTTTGTCATTTTGGTCAATAATTTCAGTATTAACGTTCTGCGTATACCCTTCTGGTATGAGTAGTAGCAACTCTAGTGCAATCCACTTTCTTCTTGTCTCCTTTTCCCTCGGTGTTTGGTCAACGTAAGCTTGTAAGATTCCTCACCGCAGATTTCATTTTGTCTGTGGTCACGGGCAGTGGCAGGCAAGGAAGGCGCGACCAACCCACTACACCACCACCCACGGCCTTCTTCCATCCGGGCAGTTCCTTTGCTAATTATCTCTTCTTCTCTTCATGTCCAATGCCATCCGCCAAGACGTTTTACGATATGACACTCCACTTCTACCACGTACGTATTTCGCGCATCAGAAGCAAAACCAACACAGCATCCCGAGGCTGGAGACGGGCACCCCTCCTCAGGATGACGTCGATAAGTGCCTCAGACCTCCCTTCCCATTACGTCCATTGACGTTTAGTGCTTTAAACACTGATTACATCTAACGCGAAACGACTCTGAACATAGTCTTCTGTACGTCCCCACAAAGCCAAAGCAAGCATCAAACAAATTGTCTCAAACCCTCAGCTGAAACTAAAGGCCTAGGGTAAAGCTTTAGCCTAGGCATAACGGTGGCTCCCAAATTAAAAGTGGACACCAGAACCGACGAGTTCACGGAACATTCGACTCCGAAGCAAAATTTCCTCCAACCCTTCGGCAAGCCGTGAATGGCTACGTGCCGGCCATTTGTCGGGAGGACCCATAACACTATACGAGATTTGGCCGTAGGCTTACGACCCTAGAAAACCAAATTGGCCCTGAGAAACGCCCACTGCCTTTATCATCTTCCCGGTGAAGGATACTTCCCCACGTCGGCATTTGCTCTCCATACGCTCGGTGTCTTCAACAATTCTAGCGTTTGGTCAATTTCCACGAAGCTGTGGTTGACACCCCATGGGGGGGGCGACGAAGCCCATGATGGAATTGATAAACAATATGAGAACAAAGCGCGGCAGAACAACTGAGCTGGACATGTTGAATCGTTGATATTTCCGCGATCAAGAGAGGCCGGCCCAAGGTACCTGAACAACGTCGGCTACGGCACAGTGCAAGAAAGTTTTTATCGGCTTGCCGGTCATAGTCAGCGAGCCGCACAACGAACCCGACTTGTGTTTGTTTTACGGGTCTTCAAAGCAGTGCTAACTAGAGCTTGTTGTTCCACCAAGGCCATCAGTTGACCTCCGTAACCGGAACTTCTTCGAGAACTTCGGCTGCTCGAGACGTGGCGTTCGAAAACGCGCGAATTTTCTATCGTGCCACAGATTACGTACTCCGAAGCTGCGAATAGGGATAAACGCTGTTCCCTGGGACGGAGCACTAAGGTCCTAGTACCTACACATGGTAGGGTAGGTGGGAGATCTACATGCGTCAGACTTCATTATTGGCCTGAATGCCCGCTTCCGGCCCACCTATTGAGGAATGATTGTGCATGCGACGGACCAACGGACGCAAACCGCACCTAACAAAGAAGGCGACCAAAGCAAATCCTGGAGCCCCACGGGAAGGAAGAGGGACTAGGCCACCCTAATGCTACCGATGCGGGTGTCCCAGACTTCCAAGAGTCCCAGCTCTCCAGCATTCATACGAGAAGAAATTGGTGGCAATCCTGCTATGCGCTTATTCATTACGCCGTAGCGCAGAGCCAAAATAGCTTGATTACATGGTGTTATAAAGCCATCGGCTTCGCACCTCCAGTTCCCCGCAAACGCCATCCCTTTCATTCCTCCACAGTCTGTACAGCACGCGGTGCTGACCCTGTTCACAACACCATGGAGACCTCACACCATATCGAGGCGCCTCAACTGGCCGATAAGGAAATCCCAGATGTCGAGTTTGAAGACGTCAAGGGCAATTCCCAGGCTGCTCAGGAGGCTGCCATGGATGTCGCACTCGCGCGCCTTGAAGAGCAATCGCAAGGCATCAAGCGCCCAAAACTGGAGGTCTCTTTCTCCAGCCCTGCTGTGTTCACCTACGTCCTCGTCGGATTTGCTTCGTTGGGCGGTCTTTTGTCTGGTCTTGATCAGTCCCTCATCAGTGGCGCCAATCTTTACATGCCTAAGGATTTACATCTGTCTGACAACCAGGCCAGTTTGGCCAACTCGGGCATGCCTCTTGGCGCTGTCGCCGGTGCGCTAATCCTGTCTCCGTCCAATGAATATCTCGGTCGCCGAAATTCTATCATTTTATCGTGCATCCTGTACACTATAGGTGCAGCTCTCGAAGCCGGCGCCATCAACTTTGGCATGATGTTCGCCGGACGCTTCATTCTCGGAACCGGCGTCGGACTTGAGGGTGGTACAGTGCCCATTTATGTGGCCGAGTGTATTTCATCCAAGGTTCGCGGTAACCTTGTATCTCTGTACCAACTCAACATCGCTTTTGGTGAAATTCTCGGTTATGCTGTTGCCGCCATGTTCGTCAGCGTGAAGGGCAACTGGCGTTATATCCTGGGCTCATCTCTTGTCTTTTCAACCATCATGCTGATTGCCATGTTCTTCCTCCCCGAAAGCCCACGTTACTTGATGCTTAAGAACCGCGAACTCGAGGCCTACGTTGTTTGGAAAAAGATTCGTGGCTTTGATTCATACGAA
Organism: Talaromyces sp. DC2; assembly: GCA_039119965.1. Classification (NCBI taxonomy): domain Eukaryota; kingdom Fungi; phylum Ascomycota; class Eurotiomycetes; order Eurotiales; family Trichocomaceae; genus Talaromyces; species Talaromyces sp. DC2. The sequence goes on along the minus strand of JBCLNQ010000066.1, from coordinate 203,927 downwards.
TCCAAAGCCGAATTTCTTGGTATGAAGGAAACCGTTATGGTAGAAAATGATGAGCAGAGTAGCGCCAACAAATACCCCTGGATGGATTTCTTTACCAACCCGCGTGCCCGCCGCGCCATCGTTTACGCCAATATCATGGTATTCTTAGGCCAATTCACTGGTGTGAACGCAGTTATGTACTACATGAGCGTACTCATGCAAGCAATCGGCTTCAACGACAAGGATAGCGTGTTCATGTCTTTGGTTGGTGGCGGTGCTCTCATGCTTGGCACCATCCCCGCTGTTCTATACATGGAGAAATTCGGCCGTCGCTACTGGGCCAACACCATGCTTCCTGGATTCTTCATCGGACTTCTTTTGGTTGGAATTGGCTATCAGATCCCAATAGACAAGCATCAGCGACTCGCCGAAGGCCTTTATTTGACCGGCATTATTCTATACATGGGATTCTTCGGTTCTTATGCCTGCCTGACTTGGGTCATTCCTTCTGAAGTCTTCCCTACTTACCTCCGTCACTACGGCATGACGACTTCGGATGCCAACCTGTTCCTGTGCAGCTTCATTGTTACCTACAACTTCACTCGTATGATGAATTCCATGACTCGAATTGGTTTAACCCTCGGCTTCTACGGAGGAATTGCTATCCTCGGCTGGGTCTATCAGATTCTGTTCATGCCCGAGACGAAGAACAAGAGCCTCGAAGAAATCGACGAATTGTTCAGCAAGCCTACTTCGGTTATTGTGAAGCAAAATGTCAAAAACACGGTGCAAGTTATGAGGGACTTGAGCCGACTGCGACTAAGGAAGGTGTTTGTCCCCGAATCTGAATAAGCTTCGCCTGGTTAAGTGACGGGCACGGTTAAGACAGAGGAAGAGAGTGGATTTTTAACGAGGTTACTTTCACGATGTATGATACTTAAGAATATATATCGTCTATATATCAAGAATCATATAAATGATATCAATATTTTCATGACACTGTTAAAGCATTGAATAGTCAACTTGTTAACTTGGAGATTTCAATGTTGTTACTGACATTGATCATTAAACCTGAAAAAAACCTGGAAAATACAGAAAATCATAGCATCAAAATAGTTTATGTATACACGCGAAAAGGACATGTCCTTATCTAAAAAAAAAAAAACACATCGGCAGCAATGCTCAGTAGTAAATGCAGTTTGCACGCCAGAAACAATAGATATAAAAAACACCACAGGGATTCGTTGCAGTCCAAACCTTGAAAACCCGTATCCTCCTGGTATTTAATAAAATTATTAAAAAAGCAGAAAAACAAATAAGCCGTTAAGCCGAATATAAGAGCAAGATAATACAAGTACAAAGAAAAAGAAAAAGGAAAAACACACAAAAAAAAATGCATGTGGATAATCCCCCCAAATGCAAACAAACAGAACACTCAAATATTTCAAAAGGACTGCGTATGTAGTACGTTTATGTCCCAAAGAACACTCGTGATCATTGTCAGTATTCGTATAGGCATGACGATGACCATCACTTGGCCATCACGTCGACATATCCTCGGCCTTTCTTTTTGCTCTTGAGGGTGCCTCCCTTGCGCGCCTGAGGAGCTCCAAGCAAATCATCAATAGAGCTAGCGGTGCTAAGAGACGTTGAAGGCCGAGGCGGTGGTGCTAGTCCAGAACTAGAACCTGGCGGCGTGGGGGCAGGGCCTGTCGAGGCAGCACGAGGAAATCCATTGGGGACAGGAACACCAAGAGACCCTCCTCCAAACCCAGGACTTCCTGCGAGAGGCGGGGCGCCGCTGCCAGTAGATGGGCGGCTGTCCATTGAAGTTCCTAGCTCCGACATTGACGGTGGGCGTTGCAACGTGGGTGGTACAGAGGTTGCGCTACCAGCACTAGCAGACCTACTTTGTGGCATAGGTCCTTTCGGAGGCGGAGGAGTAGCTCGAGCAGTGGCAGTTGCACTGTTTGGGTCCTTCTTGTTGACCCATTTCTTGAGCTCGGGGTCATAGTAAAATGAGTTTTCTTCACCCAGTTTAGCTCTAATCGGCCCACCACCAGATGAATCGCCCTCTTTCTTGCCTCCCCACCAACCTCCAAACCAACCTTTCTTGGCAGCTGCTGGCTTTTGTGCTACTCCAAGAGTTAGTAACTACACGTACAAAAAATAGAGTTTAACAAATAGAGAGAACATACCATCTGCCTCGGCAGCTTTACGAAATGCATCGTCAGCTTCTTTATCACGTCGCGCCTTCTCGGCATTCTTGATTGATAATGCACGGGCAGCTAGGTCATCATCATCATCATCAAAGTAAGACTTCTTTTTCGGCTTCTCTTCCTCCTCTGCTTCATCTTCTGGGATGTCTGCTGTAGCCGGTAGATCAGGTTGATATGAGGGCGGTTCGTAAGAAGAGGGAGCCGGAGGCTCATAGCCACCATAGTGAGGCACCTCTGCTGCTGCAGTCTTCAACTCGTCGATAGGCTGGCCGAAAGTCGCCGATGCAGCTTGTAATCCACTGGTAAGTGCTGACTGCTGGGCTGCAATGGGAAAAGGCTGTTGAGGCTGGCTGGGTGGATTCTCATCAACAGGAGCAAGTGGCATGTAAGATGATTGCGGGGAAGTCGAGTGGTATGGGTATGACGATGGTGAGCCATAAAAGTTAGACTGGCCAGGAATATGAGAACTGCTTTCAACAGGTGTCGCCGGCTCTTGAGACCCTCGCCTCTGAGGAAGGTTACCGCCAAGAGATGGCGATCTCTGAGAATCCATGGAACTTCGCCCACGGTTTTGTTCTGGAGACGATCCAGGGGCGTATTGATTTCCCGGCGCATAGCGAGACGCGGTATTCGAGCCCCCCTGAGGCGCCGGATATGAGCCATACAAGTCGGATACGGAAGGTGACCGGCTAACAGTGGGCGTTCCTGCTATTTTTGCAAAAGGACCAATGTCCGTGTCCATAGCTGAGGCGTTGGAAGCACCATCACTTTCATCACCAGCAACGAAGCTGCTGAATTTCGCCCACATAGATCCAGAGACCTTTTCCATACTAGGTTTAGACATCCACGAAGAAGTTCCATCGCTAGGAGCTTGTCTCAATCTATTTGCAAGCTCGTCTATCTCAGCAAATAGTCGCTGATGGAAGTAGGGCGAAGGCTTGGTGTTGGACTTGATTATTGTGCCAATGGCATCGCAGTACTGTTGAGCATCGTTTCTCGAGCCCTGCTCAGCCAAAGTGTATGCATGATGCAGTTTGAATGGCTGAAAATACGGAAGGGCGGCTGCTTGATTGCCTGCCAGAGTACACGTTGCGAACTCATATACCTCTGTCAATGCTATGGCATCTTCATCACGGAAGAAAGTAGTGGGGTATATTCGGTGATCCGCGCCCAGGAGAACGACATTAGCCTGGGGATCGTCGAAGCCACCAAAAACGCCGTTCTGAGAGAAGGCCCTTGCAAACAGGTAACATATATGAGAGGCTTCTGTGCGATGGTAGGATCCTAATAGCTGCCCCATGGATAAAAGTGCGCGATAATCGTCTGTAGTGCGATTGTTCAAGAGAAGACCGAGAGTTTCCCGCCATCTATCCAAGCCATCACGTGCATTTCTGGTCGATCCCTGGCCACCTTTGCTGAACATTTGCAAACCAAGTCTCGCAGATTGAGGAACGAGTTCATCAACACTTTCTTCAAGATTTCCGGAGAGAACCGCGTATAAAGCAGCCAAAGATTCGGTGTTTTCTCCTGCAGAGCGAACCTCTCTCTTGACGAATTCCTGAACAACTTGCTTCCATAGAGTCTTGTCTAGGGCTGATGACATAATCATAGCATGCCCCCACAAGCGACCATCGACAGCTTGCCATACTGCTTTCTCACGGTCTCCAACAAGCAAGTCTTTCTTTATAGACTGGAGAAGATCGGAACTGACAGCCTCTGCTTGTACAGAAGTAGTGTTTGGTTGATAAATTCCAGAGCCAGCACCAGCATTATAAGAGACGTTAGAGCTTGATAGCTCTAGTCCTGGAGATACAATGCTTTGTATTGACTTCTGGATATCGGCTGATTTGTCTAGTGATCCGTCGTTCTCAACCAGCACCCTAATCAATTTCCACAAGACAACTTTCTCTTCATGTCTTTTGAAGCCGTCGGGTTCCGCCTGTAGCGAGAGAGGGACACCTTCATTTTCCAAAGCTGCGATCCTGCTGGATAACCAAGCTACCACATCTTTCTTCTTTGATTTCGTTTTCAAAGGACCGGGGTAACGTACAATATCTCCGTCAACAGGAACAATATCTTTGAACTTGAGTATTCTAGGTTCTCCGGGAGCAGGCTTTATCATCGGTGTCATTTGACCGGCGGAATACCGCGGAATATGTTGAGGGAAACACGAGAACACTATACCACCAAACCCAAACTTGAATATCGGGGCTCCCCGCCAGCGCTGCAATGGATCCAACTCTTGGCCATCACAAGGTTCAACAAATGGAAGATCAGGATTCTGCCTGGAAGATGGCACAACCTGTGTAACTGTGTATGGGTTTATGGTTTTCGTTGGAGAACTGGGTGCATGAACAGAAGCGGGCCGAGGATAAGCTTCAATCGCTGTCTGGGCTAGGATAGGTCCAGACGTCTGTTTTCCAGGGGACTGCGTTTGAGACCTCCTGGGTGGTGCGAATTGAATATCACTTGGAGGAGATGATATAGTGGGCTGGTAAGCACCTGCACCAGGTACGTATGGTGAATCTGTCGATGGGCGTTGAGAAGGCTCACTAACGGTTGCAACATGAGCAAATTGGTTCTTCGGTGGACTGTATGGCTGAGAAGCGTTTGGATCTGAAATCGAGTACGGGGCGGAGTGGGCTAGCTGAGCAGGAACGGATGGTACCTGCTGGCTGCCAGCTTGTAACACTGGGTTTGGCTGTGAAGTTGGTCCTGGCGATGTCGAAGGCCGTTCATGCATCTGTTGCGGCCCATATGCGGTTTTCTCGTGGTGGGCCAATGGGCTTGAGGTGCGCGGTTGGAACGGAAGATTTGCAGGTTGAGAAGCATAACGAGGTCGGCCGGGCAATGATGCTTGTGAAGAAGGGGGTGCTGGGGAGTAACGTGGAGACACTGAAGGCTTGCCCGCAGTCGTGCCACCCGGTGGTTTTGGGGAGTATCGAGGGCCTGTCCCAGGACCGACCGAGGCTGAAGGGACACTTAGATTCGAATACGGATCCATGCGTTCAGGTGGCTGGAGCTGCGCTTGATAAACGTTGTCTGACACGGGCTCAGCAGAAGGTACAGCAGAAGGTACAGGAGGCACAGGCGGTGGCGCCATTGATTGAGCAGGGGCATTCAAAGCTGATGCTTGTTGAGGCGTATATCTTCCACTACGGCTTCCAGGGCGAGCCCTTGGTGGTGGCGGAGGCAGTTCTTCGAAAAAGTTCTTAGCAGTGCCACTTTCGTTGCTTGGTGGTGGTCTTGGATTGAGATTAGGTAGGCTTGAAGCCATAGCCGGGGGAGGAGGTGCAGGTGCAGGAAAACTGCTACTCCGTGGAGGAGGCATCGGATTGGGAACCCCATTTGTTGGAGGGTGGACTACTTTTCGTGATGCTGGTCGTCGCGGACGAGAGAGGGTGTCTGGTAAGTCGTAAGGGGACTGATATCCTTCTCTAGACTGGGCCGCAAAGCTATGAGCCTTGGCTTGCGGTTGTGCTTGAGCTTGGGGGGGTGCGAATGGAGTGGCGTACGGCGTTGCGAATGGAGTTGCAGGCAAGCTTGAATTCGGAGCGTATGGATTAGGTATTCCCTGTAGTAATTCCGATGAGGATGGTTGATGCGGTGCATATGGGTTCGTTGGGGCTCCTGCTTGATACGGAGCAGTTTGAGGTCGCTGTTCCACAGCCGGAGCGGCACTTGGCTGAACAGACGTATGTGCTTCCTGGATTTTATCATCCTCTAGGAGCAAGTCATCATCATCGTCCAGTTCCGCCTCCCACCTTGCTGCGAGATCCTCCTCGTCCTCGTTGATTACTGCATCACCAAGTTTTGTATCGGCAGAGGGTTCTTCGATGGGAGAATTAATCCCGCCAGAAGTAAGAGTACTAATAACTTCATGCGTGCTTTTCCTCGTTATCATAGGTTTCTCATGGTTCGCCGTCTCAGGGGCAGTGGATTTGAAGAAGTCATCTCCATCTTCACCTTCATTATCCGCTGCGAAGAGATTCTCAAGACGCTGGTCGGTCTCGGTCGTTGGTTCAGCCGCAGGTTCTGATTGCGAGTCCAAATGGCTCTCAGATACCAAGGGAACGCCTTCTTCGAACCGGGATTCTGCTTCTGGGGGCACGTCATATATAGGTTTTGTTTGCGTCTTTAATTGATCAAAGAACTCAGATTCATCGTCTGCAGCATTTATATCCCAGGAGTCAATATCAGCTTGATTAGCGTCTGTAAGCGACTCTGGGAAAGCCGTGCCCTGGGGCTGTATTTCTGCTGCAGCCTCATTCTCGACCTGGTTTGATGCTGAATCACTGCGACTGGGTTCTGTGTTGTTTTCGACGGGTGGGAATGAATTGGTGCGCCCAACGATGTCATCACGGTTAAATGGGTCTTTGCGCGAAGAGACATCCCAAGAAGCCTCTGCATCTTCTCCCCAGCTGAATTCCTGTGATTTCACTTCGTTATGTGATTCCGATGTTTCCACCGCTATACTTGGCTGAGGGACGGTCGCGACCTGTTCTGGTTCTGAAGGCTTTGCATCATTTTGTTGGGGGGGAGACGAAAAGTCCTGTTCGGCGGCATCGTTTACATTCTGCTCGTCAGGTAAGAGTTGTCCTCCGTTCTGAGGTTGCGATTGTTTTGAGGGGAAATCGGGCGAATCCTCGGGCCTTAAGGCTGGGTTCCAAGAAGCGTCGCTCACAGGCGTTGGGATAGTATTATCGGCTTGAGGCGGCATTGTATCCGCCATGATTCTAAGTGCATAAAATTAGGAATAGTACTAGGAGCATGTCAGTATATTTATCGCGGATGGGTTGCCCAAGGGCCAGGTGGCTACTAAGAGTCGGACATGGACGAACATGTACAGTGCGCCAAGGAAACGAGGACAGAAAGCGACGAAACAAAGAAACAATAGCTTCGGTCGTATAAATGCAATCAATTCAGCATCGAGTCCGACATGGCGAAGATAAAAACTCAAACGCGCGCGCAGTGAGAAAAGGAAGAGACAGCTGGTCGAAGATTGCCCCAAGCTGACTGACGCTATCTGGGCTCACGCTTCACCAGCCCTCCTTATTTTACGGCTAGCCTTTTTCGGACTAGTGCACGATGCCGGCGCGGCCAAACAATCACGACAGCAATCAGGATGGATGCACTGTGACAACTTAGTACGACGTAGTGCTCCATCGATCATAATTACTACTCTTGTTCTGCGCTGTTCAATAGTGAGGGATGGTTGAAGATGGCGGGCACTTCTAGGCTCGTTGTTGGGCCTCCTTTGGAATTTTCTAGCGTTCTAAGAATAAGTCAGACTTGTGAAAATAGCCCCAGTCCTATTTTTCTAGTTTTCTGCAGGGTAGATCGATTGATCTTTTGCTGGCCGTATCGAGTGATTTCATGTGCCAGGAACAAGCGTGTTATCTCCCCTTCGCTCGAGACACCTAAAACTGTTAAATAATAATAAATAATAGACACGATGGAGTGTTGTTGGCAGCGGTACCGCGAGCACCCGGAGCCACTAGCTGGGTGTAGCTTAGCTCCGGCCACGTCTGAGGCAAGTGGAAACGTCGCCTTCTGCGAAATCATGTGATTTGCAGGCAGCTGCTTCATGTCAACCCTGCGTCGCATCGCTTCCCCCCTACACTGGTTGAGCATACACTAGCTGGTCACTTCCTTTGCAGGCAGAGGGATTACGAACCTAGGGCTTGCTGTTTGTTTTAGATCTCTCACAATCCTTACAACCCCCCCGGAACCCGTGTCCTAGCGATTCACCGATTCAAACGCGCGGCGACTACGGTCTACTTATCCACATACGCTGTGCAGTGATATGATATACTATTTCTTCTCTGGGAGTTGGCTGTGGCTACTCCTGAGCTAGATCGACTTTCTTCACTCGAGAACAAGTGCTCCTGCACACAATGTCGTTGTCCACGGAGTATCTTCCCGATTTCGATAATTCGGATGCTGCCAGCGATGACCTCGACCTCGAAGAGCTCGATCCAGAATCAGCAAGGAATAACGACAGGCTTCGACCCTCCCGCGACTATAACACGCGGCCAAGACAATATGGGGCTCGCATTGCCTTGAGAAACCTCCGAACTGGGGGTAGGAACCTAGGATGGTCTCGGGATGCCTCGCGGCATCGTAAACTCTCAGAGGAAGATGACCTCCAAGGTCTTCTCGACGAGCACGATGGAACTTCACTGTCCCCAAACGGCGATGACTCACCACTTATTATAGGGCGAAGACGAAGCCACACTTCTTTTGACGACCGCCGCTCGAACAAATTGCGACTTCCGAGTTTCCGATCTACAAGTGCAACCGCACCGGCTGCCGGTGGTCCTTCAGATACTGGGCCCGCCCGAGAAATATTGGTGGGCCAGCAGCAGCAGCAAAAGTATCCTGCAAACGCGGTTTCTAACGCCAAGTATACACCTTGGAGTTTCCTGCCTCGCACCTTGTACAACGAATTTTCGTTTTTCTTCAACCTATACTTCCTCCTGGTTGCGCTTTCACAGATAATACCAGTATTGCGAATTGGTTACATGTCTTCGTATATAGCACCACTCGCCTTCGTTGTGTGCATATCTTTGGGTAAAGAAGCTTGGGACGATATCGGTCGAAGACGAAGGGACGCCGAGGCAAATGCAGAAGAGTACACGATATTGTCGTTTGGGCAACCTGCTGGCGGGACTGCACGTGGAAACTCTAGGCAATCAGTTGGATCGACGCTTGACCCGAATATCTACGAAATTACTAAGAGGTCGCGAGACCTGAAAGTGGGCGATGTGCTAAAGATCAAAAAGGATCAGCGGTTGCCGGCAGATGTCGTCATTCTAAAAAGCACCATGGTGGAATCTTCCGTAACGATTGACCCAACCGAGATCGCTGAAGCATCACGACAGCCGCAAGCGGACCTTCTGGATTCGGAATCAGAAATTCCTATCGAACAGCCAAATTCTACATCAAAAGATACTGGAGACAATGTGGATTCTAGCAGCACTAGTGATACTTTCATCAGGACTGACCAACTTGATGGAGAAACTGATTGGAAACTTCGTCTTCCCTCTACGCTTTCTCAGACGCTTGCTTTGAAAGATTTCAAACGGCTGAGGGTTCACGCTGGCGCACCTGATAAGCGTGTCAATGAATTTGTTGGCACAATTGAATTGACTCCGCCTCCATTTGCCTCGTACGATCCACCTGTGAACAAAACGACAGTTCCAGACGGCAATAGTTCCAATGATGCCCATGACCTTGATACACAAGCCAAATCTGCGCCACTAAGTATCGACAATACTGCTTGGGCAAACACTGTACTGGCATCCAACACAACAACCTTGGCCGTCATCATCTATACCGGTCCCCAAACTCGATCTGCCATGTCGACAGCGCCGTCAAGATCAAAAGTCGGCCTACTTGAGTACGAGATTAACAACTTGACGAAAATTCTATGCGCTTTGACTTTGGTATTATCGATCATCCTAGTGGGCCTCGAAAGATTTCAACCGACAAACCACAAAGAATGGTACGTTGCTATCATGATTTACCTAATTTTATTCTCAACGATTATTCCCATGAGTCTGAGGGTAAATCTCGATATGGCCAAAACGGTATATGCAAGATATATTGAACGAGACCGCGATATCCCCGATACTGTTGTCAGGACTAGCACGATTCCAGAAGATCTAGGTCGAATTGAGTACCTTCTTTCTGATAAAACCGGAACCCTTACTCAAAATGGTAGGCACTTGAATTTCTTATAATCACTTTTTATGCTCGAGACATTGAAGAGCTAACGGAAGTAGAAATGGAATTGAAGAAAATCCACGTTGGTACGGTTTCGTATGCCAATGAAGCCATGGAGGAAGTTGCGTCTTATATCAGACAAGGCTTTGGATTGTCTGACAGCTCTCAAGTCTCTCTGGTTACCCCCTCGACCGTTTTTGGTCCTCAAGCTAGTGCAGGTGCTGCTACTAGGACAAGGAGAGAAATCGGTGCTCGTGTACGAGACCTGATCCTCGCGCTTGCTTTGTGTCACAACGTTACTCCGACAACTGATGAGGAAGAGGGGCGTAAGGTTACCAACTACCAAGCATCTTCTCCAGATGAGATTGCCATCGTAAAATATACCGAAGATGTAGGTCTTCGGGTGGCTTACCGCGATAGAAAAAGGATATTTCTGGAGTCTACACACACGAACGAAGTCGTTGTTCGTGTCAGCATTCTCGACGTCTTTCCATTCACATCTGATAGCAAGCGAATGGGCATTATTGTACAGTTTGAGCAGACATCCGCTAATAGCAACGAGGCGGAGATCTGGTTCTATCAGAAAGGAGCAGATACAGTTATGACTTCAATTGTTGCAGCAAACGACTGGCTTGATGAGGAAACGGCCAACATGGCACGAGAAGGACTGCGCACGCTTGTCGTTGGTCGACGCAAACTCTCCTCACAACAGTATCAGAGTTTCTCAGCGGCTTATAAGGAGGCTTCAATGGCTTTGCAGGGCCGTGATGTTGGCATGGCCCGGGTCATAAGCGAACATCTCGAACGCGATCTAGAACTTTTGGGGGTGACTGGTGTTGAGGATCGCCTTCAACGAGATGTGAAACCGTCCCTGGAACTTTTACGAAATGCCGGTGTCAAAATTTGGATGTTGACTGGCGATAAAGTCGAAACAGCACGATGTGTCGCAGTCTCGGCGAAGTTGGTTGCTCGTGGGCAGTATATTCATACTGTAACAAAACTTAGCGATAAATCCGCTGCTCTTGAGACGCTAGACTTCCTTCGGCATAAGAACGATGCTTGCCTATTAATTGACGGTGAATCTCTATCTCTCATGCTTAGCCAATTCCGCTCGGCGTTCATTTCCACGGCGGTTCTCTTACCTGCTGTCGTCGCATGCCGGTGTTCACCAACTCAGAAAGCAGAGGTAGCGGAATTGATTCGTCAACATACCAAGAAAAGGGTATGCTGCATTGGTGACGGTGGGAATGATGTCTCCATGATCCAGGCAGCTGATGTGGGCATCGGTATCGTCGGCAAAGAGGGGCGTCAAGCCTCTTTGGCAGCAGACTTCAGTATTACACAGTTTCATCATCTCACTAAATTGCTCGTGTGGCACGGACGCAATTCGTACAAACGATCGGCCAAACTGGCACAATTTGTCATGCATCGTGGTCTCGTTATCAGTGCTTGTCAAACAATGTACAGCATTGCCAGCCACTTTGATCCAAAGGGTCTCTTCATCAATTGGTTGATGGTCGGATACGCCACTGTGTACACCAACGCTCCGGTTTTCTCGCTCGTTCTGGACAAGGATGTTGATGAAGAACTGGCAAATCTGTACCCGGAACTCTACAAGGAGTTGAAAAGTGGTCGCAGTCTAAGCTATCGATCATTCTTTGGCTGGGTATTTGTTTCAGTATACCAAGGTGCCGTTCTCCAAGGTCTCTCACAAATTCTTCTCGACACGACGACTGGCAAACAACTGATTAGTGTGTCCTTCACCGCCCTGGTTTTGAACGAATTGCTCATGGTCGCAATCGCCGTGACTACATGGCATCCGATAATGATATTCTGTATCGTCGGAACGGCCTTGGGCTATGCGGCCAGTGTTCCATTCCTCAGCGAGTATTTCGATTTAGAATACATTATCACTGTGGACTGGCTTTGGCGTGTCGCTGCAGTAAGTGCAGTCTCAGTCATTCCGATCTGGATTGGAAAGGTTGTTAAACGGTCATGGAGACCTCCCAGTTATCGCAAGGTGCAAGGATAGGAAGACCGAAACCAAACTGTATATATAGCTTTCTTTCTATTGTACTTGTCTTATGTAGATTTTGCCTTGATCTCGAAACATTTACAATCGATTTTAGATACATATTTCTTCGTTACTCTACTTACTGAATCCCGGGCCATGGCGTAAAAGAACATCAATTGCGCACTGAGAATTACCAAAATTATTTCAGGGCTCCTCAACTAAATCTCCTACATCTTACACGGCCTCAGCAACGTTGATTTTCTTCGCGACGAGTCCTTCAACCATATAATGGGGTCACATGATTTATGCGGCTGCCTGGTTGCTTCCCCCGCGATTACGTCGGTGACGTCCGCAGCTGACCGTCGACACATGCCTTGTCTTTGACACTGCGGTGTTTCTTATTCCACCCATGGATTTGTGATACTCTGTCAACTATTCTCTTTTCCTTTATAATCATCTCAGCCTAAGATAGGCTGTTACATCTCAAAATGACGGGAACAAGTCCTAAGCTTACCCCGCCGCCCTCGCCGCCGTCTCCGTCGGCCTCGTACTACGACATGAGCGATGACGAAGAGAGAGGGTACAATACCATCGCTCAATCGAGCCCTGGAAATGGCGTGAAATTGCTCTTTTCCAAGAGCAAGGTATATTTGACTGTCGCACTAATTATAGGAGAACTTTTTCTTCTAACTCGCTATCGGTATTTAGGTCTACATCCATCCTACTCCATCGTCGAAGGACAACATCCCTGGGTATATCGCTTTGGTTCAACAAAAGCCCCTCGGTGTGACGGCATCACAAACTATGTCTGGAGCATCTTCAAATCATTTCGACGCTTCCTCTTATCTTCTGGCATGGGTCCCCGAATCAGCTATGGGAGACGCTTACGATACCTACGTTAAGGTCGATCTGTCAGAAGACGACTCCCCGCCTCGACAAACATATCTCGTTCCAGCGGTTCCGACTATGACAACATATAGGGATTCAATCGGCATGTATGCGTTTGCGGTGCCCCTCTCAGAAATATATTCTCTGTGGGTGCGACCGCCAAGTCTAGGATGGTGGTACGGAAGTGTTGTCATTTGCACCAAGTCCGGAGATAACTTCCCGGCTCTTTTCTTCCATGACAACGAGTGTGAATCCACGATATTGCAGAAGAGAAAGAGAGCTCGGGAAACCTTTGATCCCTTTTCAGAGGACGGTACCGTTTTCTGGGGTGGAGATGAAGTGTTGAGGTGGATAAGGCACTACGCTGATGTTCAGCGCGCTGCGGCAGATCCAACTAAATATCTTATCAACCCTACAGATGAAGATAAGATGTCATTTGGCCGACCACTCAGTTCTAAATCACAAAAGTCTCCAGCTGAGGCTTCTCAGAAACCCTCGCGTGATGCGGCAATGGATCCTTTAACGAAAGCATTGAAAGAGACGCGTTGGAAAGTTTTGGAAGGTTTGAGCCGCATCACCACCTTCACACGCCGCACGGCAAATGAGATAGCAGACAACCCGATGGTCCCACCCCAAGTACGCAGGTTGATGAAAAATCCAGAAGTGCAGACCCTGCAAGATGAGTTTGATAGTGCCAGAATCTACCTTGCCCGATGGGCAATGAGTATTGCTGAGCAAAGCGAACGAGAGCGAAATCAGCGCATTTGGACTGCACAGGATGTGCTCGAGAGAGAGAATAGCTCGGTAGGGGACTTTGAGATTCTCGAGATGGAGACTGGTACTATGTCCATCCAAGAGCGGCGTAAAGTTGTGACAATGGAAGAGTGGAAGGGCTGGTTTAATGGTCACGGCGGTCACCTACAAATAACCGTTGACGAAGTCAAGGAGCGAATTTTTCACGGTGGTCTTGATCCCAATGATGGTGTCCGCAAAGAGGCCTGGCTCTTCTTACTGGGAGTATACTCTTGGGATAGCAGCGAGGATGAGCGAAAGGCCATTATGAACTCTCGTAGAGATCAATACGTACGATTGAAAGGCGTATGGTGGGAGAGGATGGTAGATGGTGATACATCTAGCAGAGACTTCGAATGGTGGAAGGAGCAAAAAGCCCGTATAGGTAAGTTTTCTCCTGTCAATAATACTTTGATTCGCTCTAATTTGCTTTTAGAGAAAGATGTGCATCGGACAGATCGGACAATTCCCCTCTTTGCTGGGGAAGACATACCTCATCCGGACCCAGATTCGCCTTTTGCTGATGTAGGCACAAACGTTCATCTCGAGCAAATGAAAGATATGCTTTTGACGTACCACGAGTTCAATCCAAGCTTGGGGTACGTTCAAGGGATGAGCGATCTGCTTGCACCAATCTACGCTGTCATACAAGACGATGCCGTGGCCTTTTGGGGGTTTGTCGGTTTTATGGAGAGAATGGTATGAGGAGTTGAAATCTGTTCAGGTGGGAAGTACTGATGGTGTTCTAGGAGCGAAATTTCCTTCGTGATCAATCAGGCATGCGAGCTCAATTACTGACACTGGACCACCTAGTACAGCTTATGGATCCGCAACTATATCTACATTTGCAATCGGCAGACAGCACAAACTTCTTTTTCTTTTTCCGCATGCTTTTAGTCTGGTACAAGCGCGAGTTTGTGTGGGGGGACATCCTCCGACTGTGGGAAGCACTGTGGACCGACTATTTCTCCAGTAGCTTCCACCTGTTTATTGCTCTGGCTATTCTGGAAAAGCATCGAGATGTTATTATGGACCATCTCAAACACTTTGACGAAGTCCTCAAATATAGTAAGCTCACTCAACCCTTTTGAAAATCATTTTCCTGATTGTTTATCTCTAGTTAATGAGCTCTCGAATACGATGGAGCTGCTTCCGATCCTGACTCGTGCAGAGTCACTTTTTCGCCGCTTCGAGCGTACTGTCCAGGCAGTTGATAAGCAGAAAAACTTTCCAGCCCCCAAAGTCCGTGAACGCATTGAACAACCTGGTAAGGGCAAATCTCCCGACCGTGCTGTCACTACCGGCAGTAGTGTTGGAGGGCAGCCGTCTCATGGTCTGGGACAAGGGAAAGAAAAGGTTATATCACCTGAGCTCCGCGAGCTGCTGAGCCGTAAAGTTACAGTATTTAGCACGGCGAAAGAACAAGGGCAAAGCGACAATTCGAACCCTTAAATTCTGCTTCCGAAAGAACATCACTGCTATTGTATCTATATTTATTATTTTATCTAGAATTATGCATTGTTATTGCGTTGGGTAGGATCACGCGTTGCATTGAAAGAAATGTCTTCTGGGAAAGGGTTGATTCGGAGTTTGGCTGGTTTTGAATGTTATTGGAGTGTTTGTGGAATGAGTATTTACGTTATGAATGGGTTATTTTACCTGAATAACATAATGATTATGAATTAATGGAGTTCCATATGTAGAAGATGTATACACTCAAGTGCTGAACGACGGGTATCAAAATTTCTCGTATCATACCCTCAAGTGCTTAAATGCTAGTTCGAATACAAAATAACCAAATACCCTTCCATGGCTTTCATGGAATACATTTAATAAACACCGAATACAAACAATAGGCATATATCAAGGTATCGTAAACAAAAAAAGCTCCCAAACGCAATCCCCAGTCCCGGAACCCAGAACAAAAGATAAAAAAAAACAAACACCAACAAATTCATACAAATTCATACAAATCATTAACCCTACTTTCCATTGCTCCAATCAACGTACACACATACACACCATCCACACATCGTCATCATTGCTTAAAACTTGGTCGGAATGAAATGGCTAGAATCATCCTCCTGCTGGGAAAAGCTCTGGTTAAAAGCAGCCAGACCGGCAACGATAGCAACGGCCATAAAAGCCACTGAGATCAAAGACCAAATGACCCCCCAGCATTGAGAGGAGCCACCATACCGCTTGGCAAAGACGCTGGCGTCGGACGTGTTGACTTTGCGTAAGATGAGGTCATCGCAAATGTCCCAGGCGCTGTAAAGAGAGGACATGACACCGATGAATAGCTGTTCGTCGTTAGTCGGCTATACTCTAACTCCGAGAAGGAAAAATCCTGTTTTAGAGAGGAAAACATACGACAAGAAATCGGAGGGCTTCGGCATGGGCAATGAACCAGAATCCAATTAGCAAACCCACAGCGAGCAAGATGGTCACAATGGTGAGCCAGTCCTTTCGCGCCCACCACAGGGTAAGGAGAAAGCAAACACCCAGAACAATGCTGGCAACCTTGCTGGCCACAATGTCAAAGCCGCAGAAAATAAGCAAGGCCCCGATCAGCGACGAGCCCAGATAGCCCGCAGGTAAAGTAATGGCACTGGCGCCGCCAACCATGTGTGTCACACCACCCTCATGAGGATCTAAAGATATGGATTTGACGCGGCCACCTGTACATACTGCGGTTATGGCGTGTCCAAATTCATGGAATGCAATAACCAGCATCTTTTTTTTTTTCATTTCTGCGTTAGTGAATCAGGTGACATTACTACGTGTAGGCAACAGTGCAGCACAAAGATGAGGAAGTACCTTGAACGGCCATAGTGACCACCGAACATAAGGAAGATTCCATAACAAAGCGATCACAACGACATAGACAGCAATGATTCCGAGTGTGACTGCTTGGGTGTGGTTGACGTCCGATAGGCTGCGACTGTTGATGGAGTGGGTGGAATCCCGCAGCAGTAAGGTGGGAGCCATTGTATTGATTGTCTGAGAAACACCAGGGCGAGATACTCGACTCGACGGGGTCGGACTGGTACTATTTAAGGAGAAAAAACTCCCTGCCTTTTTTTTTTTTTTTTTGGTTTTTGTTTTTGTGTTTTTGTTTATGGCGATGTCGTAAGTTTCCAAGGGACGGTATGGATGCTCTTACGCGTCCGCCATGGCGGAGGAAGGAATAACCCGGTCCCATGGCTCGCGCCGCCCGCCGCCGATCCGCTGCGCCTCCGTGACTTGTCATTCCTTGGCGCGCCGTTCCATTTGCGGTATAGTGCGAAATGCCGCTCTATTTAAAGATGAGGCCTGGTTAGGGTTAGGGTTAGGGTTATTGGGGTGATTTATTCCTCGTTGTTTGCTCTCGTGTATATCAGTAGTTGTTCCGGAAGAAGACATCTTCATGTTGATAATAAAATCCCCCTTTGATCTTTCCACCATCTTGTCAAAGCCTTGACATTTACAGAAACAGGACGTCCTCAGAGCAAGAAAAATTCGTCACACCCGTCATCGGGGTATCTCCCTCTGGTACTGGTATAGTCCTTCAAGACAGCTTCAGACCACTCATACCAAAACTCATAGCTCAGGACTGTGTGATCTGCATAGGTGAGAAGGAGTCGATACCGACGAGATGGGTTCCAACCCTGCCACGGCTCGCGGGGCTGATGGGTCCAGTTGGCTGCTCCATGACACTCGGCGTACGTAGGGTCCGGCGTGTCTTCGGAGGTTCCCGAACTATCAGCGTCCTGCTCGTCTTCTTCATCACTTGACCCTTCAGATTTCCCCCAAGTTGAGATATTGTCGCACCAATCAGCTTCTCCCTTGTCGTAGAAGCGATAGTGGAAGGAGATATCATCCTGGCTTGCAGCGTGATAAGGCACGTCAGGCACATCTGCTGTCTTCTCAAACCCCTGAATTGGACTGACAGCAATTCCAAGAAGTGGCATCAGCGGCCGTTCGCCGTATCGTTCCTGGCTAGCCAAAGGAAGTATCCAATTGATACGAAGCGTAAAGGCACCACCGCTAGACACTCTTCCCAATGATATTATAGCTGCACGGCCTTTCTGAGTTGCTGCAACCACGATTCCATCCTCCGCTAAGTATTTAACCATGTTGAATCTATCGAAACTACTTATTGTATAGACCGTGTGGCTGAAATGTTGCCGAAGTGGTCCCGCGCACACAACGGCAGCGGGTTCGTGCAAGGGGCTTTCAATAAGTCGAATGTCTGTTTCCGAGAACTGAAGAATTGGAAATTTTATAAACTTATCCTCAACGGTTGTATAGGGAAGTGGAAAGGTTTGGTAAGTGAACCCTGCGATGGCAATCGGCTCAGTATCTTCAACCACGGTCCCAACCCCGTTGCTAACCTGTGGCATCCAAGGCAATGCATCGAGAATATCTTCAACACGATGACCTTCTCGGTCTGAATCAGTTGAATATTCCGGTTCTTCGTAATTAACACTGTCGTCCATATTCTCGTCGTCAGAAACAAAATCATCACTTGGCTCGTCGCTGGCAGGAGACACGCTCAGTTCATCTGCTGATGTTTGCTGTGCAACATCGTCATCTATTCTTTGATCTAATGCTGCACTACCCTGGCCTGTTCTGGAAGAGGATTCCGTTGAATGATTCTGGGTTGGAATATTTTGACGGCTAGCTTCTCCAATGAGGCTTTCGCCATCAAATATATTTGGAAAAAATGGCTCATCCGCATCCTCTCGTGATAAAGGCGGGAAAGAGTCATATACAATCGAGGAATCCTGGACATGTTGAGTTATGTTCGTGATGTCTAGCACTGGCTGAGTACCGTGATGCCGGATATATGGCTTCCCCCCGCAAGCCTCAGTATACAAACAATGAGTGCGAAAACTGCGAGGGTCAAGGGCCAGCACATTCCATCCTCGTTCTCTTGTATTTGTATTAATTCGAGGTGAAAAAATGGAAGGAAGCTAAGCATTCACTTACTCTGGGCGCAATATGTCACTTAAAGGCTTGCCATCATGAAAATCAAATATTTTAAGTGGAGTAAGTTTATCCCAAATATTCCAGACGATAAGTTGATTATCAATATCAATACTCAACATCCACATCCCATTAGAGTCAAGATCACTGTTGAGGAATGACACGTTTGGAATATTGGTCAAATGGCCCTTGTATGACAATCTCACATTACGAGAACGGCGATTTCTTGGCGTTGACTTCGTCAGTTGCTCAAGTTGCTCGTATTCGTTGATGAACAGCCAGTTTTGTTGGTAATTTTGGCAATCTTCAACCAGTTCCGGGAGGCCGTCCGAGTCGTCATCTTCCCCTGTGTGAGGTTCGGCAAGGGCAAATGCAAAAACTGTTACAACACAAGTATTTGCGCTGATAGCAATCAAGCGAGCATACTTATGAACAGCCAAGCCCCAAGCACTAGCACCCACGTTCTCGCAAAAGAATGGGTCAGTGTGTTGATATAAAAACGGACTCTTCTGCCCATTCTCCCTAGCACGAACTATTTCTGAATATATGGTCTCGATATGGTACCCGCAAACGTTTCCAGAGTCAGTGGCAAGAAGTAATATTTCATCATTGCCGAGGTCGTCAACAATCAGGCTATTTATTGCGTGAGGGAATTCCCATGATATGTATCCTCTGGCGTTTGGCTGTTTCATCATAGGAGTTATAATCATTGTCGGCTGTGCTCCAAGCATCTGCCGTGGCCCCGCGGGTTCCCATACATATACCTGATGGCGGTATGCCACAAAAAACAAGTTCCTTCTCTGCGACAAGGCTGTCTATATATGATGGTCAGGGGCATGTTGTAGAAGGTAGAAGTGGCGAGCGTACCAAGTTGTTCCTCCATGATGCAGCTCGAGGCGGGAAAACTCCATCTGCTCTGCCCATGCATGGTCAATTTTTGCATACATAGATATGCATGCACGTACGCATGTCAATGCGGCTTTCACTTACTCGCGGAACTGTCACGCCGCTTTAGCAAACCTAAATAGCAAGAAGATCTATTTCTCAAGCACTTACCCTGGTATTACCTCTCTCGACATTCAATGGCCGCAGCTGAAGATCGCTGTAAGTCGGTACGGTGCCATCGTCGATTAGGGCAGTGTCTATCAGGTTTCTCGACATATCAACCGATGTAGTCGTGTGGCGAGCCGCATGTGTGCGATAGATATATTGACACTTCAATGTTGTTTGCCTTTCACCAGCCTCTTCCAAATCAACAACTTTGAAATTTTGGTGAGCCACCAGCTGACAGAGCAACGAAAGAAAGGATACTCTGCAGGCCAGCCTTGGGAAGAAGACGCAAGAAGAACCAAACCAAACGTGACTGCCAGTGAGGTCATGCATGGCCTGCTGCCCATTGGCCCCTCGGCCCCAGCCAGATAAGATAAGGCGGGTGCTGCTCTTTCCGCCCGAACCAGCAGACATCGACCGCGGCCTACCTGCCACCAACATTTCTCAGTTGCGTTTTCAAGAGACAACAGAGCGCATTGTCACCATGGATTTAGTTGCAGGCGTTCGAAAAGAGGGTAGCCGGTAAGACGATTGTCCTTCTATCTTTGAATAGGATATTTTCTAATGCAAATATTCATCTAGCGGCGGCCGAGGAGACTTCAAATGGAGCGACGTCAAAGACTCGTCGCATCGCGAAAACTACCTGGGCCACTCGCTGATGGCCCCAGTCGGTCGCTGGCAAAAGGGCCGCGACCTGAGCTGGTATGCGAAATCAAACGAAGACAGTTCGGAAGAAACCGCGGACAAAGCAAAGCGAGAACTGGAAGACGAGCGCCGTCGTGTCAAGGAGGCCGAGCAGGAAGCCCTTGCGCGCGCCCTGGGATTGCCCGTTGCTCCCAAAACCTCGGATGCCAATTTGACTCCTCTGGGTAAAGGCGATGTCCGCAGGGCTATTCAGGGAGCCGGCGAGACCGATGGCCAGGATGAAGGAGGCCGTGGAATTGGATTTGGTTCGTACGGAGGCCATGTTATGGGCGGACCGGAAGGAGAGACATTGGCTCCTGTTGGGTTAGATTCGGACGCTGGTCATCGGGCATCTCGTCGAGATGGCAGCCCACGGGACAGCCGATCAAGGCGCGACAGATCCAGAGACAGATCCAGAGACAGAGACCGCAGACGACACGAACACCGCGAGCGCCATCATCGCCGTGCGCATGACCGTGGAGACCGTGACGATAGACGTGAGAGTGGGCGGGATAGACATCGAGAGCGTTCTCATCGAGACGATGACTATGATCGCTCAGAACGCCGCAGACACCACCGGCGCGACAGACGTCGTTTATCTAGATCTAGGTCCAGATCCCCGCGTCGCGAGGAACATCGCCATGACCGTGACACTGCTCGAGAGCACTGTTCTCGAAGCGACAGTCGACGCGAAGCTGATCGTCATGACCACAGAAGAGAGAGGAGGCACTCTGATCGTGAACGTCGAACGTAGACGACATCTTCAGAGTCTTTCAATTTTTTTTGACCTTGATCATTTATTACGTATCTTTATTACGTACCAGATTATGCATAGCGATGGTGTTTATCTTTCAATCGGAATGCCAGTGGCATACCAATGTTTGTTTAAATCAATTTTACCGTGTTCTTTTCGCAATTGTAGATGAACCCTACGAGACTCAATCACGGCGAAGGCCATCAATCGATACTTTGAAACTGTTCCACATTTGAATATGTAATATATACTTCTATCTGGTTCCTTCAAGCGTCAAGACTGAACTATGCCCATCTACCAGCACCGGCATCAACTGGTATCATACAATGACTACATACATGTCATGTCCTACAATCTCACACACAAAAAAATATGAACTGCTCAAAAACAAATATCGTCAAAAATCAAGCGCATCTCCATCACAGTTCATCATGACCAACACCCGCAGAAGATGGGGGCAGGTCGGGCATCGTCATTATCTTAACAACCAAACTCGTCCATCCGGTAAAGTGCTGGATTCGCTGGCCTTGGCCATTTTCTGGGTTGTACTGTTCCCAAGCGAACCCAGTTCTTTGCCATTCTCGGAAAACGTTCTGCACAAGATTCGTGCGGAGCTCAGTGTAAATCTTGGTTGCTTCGGCCTTGTGAGGACCAGCAGATTCAGCAATATCCTAGTTTTAACAAAATGTTAGTATATTTATGTTTCCAAGTTCGTGAATAAGAGTGCCAGAAGAACATACGTAGAGATTCTTCAAAACCATGTAGTTCATGTTCACCCAGACAGGACTGCGCCAGTAATTCTCCTCGGTTCCGTAGAAAGGATCCTTCTTGCTCAGACTGCGAATACCAAAGTCGCTCCAGAGCTCTTCAGGGTTCCGGATCAGATCAAGGGTAGCCTTGAGATGCGGGCTGTTGGGCCCAACCATTCCTGTCAAGAAGGGGAAGATGGAAATGTAGCCCTTGTGGCAGACGTGGATACTCTCCTCAAAGTCGTCGATCGTGGCATCGCACCATGTTTGGGCATCCTCGTCCCAGTGCAAATCGTCAATGTTTCGAGTGATAGCGTTCTCATAAACGGCAAACTCCTCTACGTCCTCGGACTCTCCGATTGCCTCTGCAATTCGGCGGATAGAGCGGCTGAGCAGTCCCATCCAACTGATCAAGTCAACGTGCAACTCGCCCGGGTGGGGAGGTTGTGCTCGAGGGTAGTCGTCAAGACCAGACGTCAGAATGTGCTGCACGGTACGGCCACGCCAGCGGTAAGCTTCTTTGCTTGAGTAAGCCTCACGATCGTAGGACTTGACATCGCCCCATTGGGTCTTCTTAAACCAAAAGTACTGCCTCTTAAGAAGCGGGTAGATGGATCGCAGGTAAGACTCAGCCAAATCTTTATTCTCGAGGTGGGCGGATCGCAGGCTGTCAGCGATGCCCTCGCGTTCAAGATCGGAACGCTTGGTGACACTTTCATTGAACTTTAGTTTGTCAACGAAGGCTTCCAGGATCAAGAAGAGGGTTGGCGGGTTAGCGTAGTGAGGATACTGGACAGCAAACTCAGGAGGAACCTTGTTCCGGGCTTCTAATCCTAGAATCTGCTCACGGCCAATCCAACCATCTTCATCAATGAGATTGAACCAACTCTTGACAATGTCAAGAGCCAGGTCTGTATCCCAGTCAATAATTGGAATCAAATGGAAGCCTTCATCCCACAGAAACCCTCGAGGGAAAAACGGTCTGGATGGGATGCTGGTGAACAACTCTCTGGGTTCCTCCTCGGTAGGCTGGACTCGTGATCTTGCCTCTGCAGCCTCCTCCCAAAAACCTTCGTTTTCCTCATCGTACTCTGGGGCCGCAGATCGATCGACAAGACCACTGCCATAGAAATAGCCAATACCTCCCACAAGGTTGGACAGCATAGCCTTGGAAAACTCAGAATATTCTGGGTCGTTAAAAGGCGCCTGTGGTGCGTAAAGCTTGTCAAACCGGCTTGAAAATGCCAAAGAAGTGTCCTCAATCTCCTCTGTCAAAAACTCGGCTACGATTGAGTTAGTATGCACTCTCAATGATCGTTATAATTTTTGACAACGTACAAGTCAGAGGTTTGGGTGCAGATCCTGATTGGAAAAGAATGTCGAATTCGAATGCACCCTGGAAAACCTTTTGAACATAGTGCATGTTTCCTTCCCCAGGAATATTGGGCACAGTGAAGAGCTGAGCTGGCGGCGGAGGGGATTCAGTTCCGTATTTTTCAATCGCGGCATCGAGACTAGGCTTCATAGACGCAAACATGATGGCTAGAACTTGATCAATAATACTGCTCTGATGGGAAACATAATCCAAGCTTACTCTTTGCTTGCCATAGATGCTCCTGCGGCATTTGCAAACTGGAGACAAAAGTGTGATCCAAGGGTTTCTCATCATAGCTGGGGTGGGTGAATTTAGGATGCTCGTTGGTATCCGGACCAGACGTCACATCAATCGAAAACTCGCCCAACTCTGGAGTTATTCCTTTCAATTTCACGTCTCCCTGAAAGCCCACGGAGTCTTCGTCGCCCTTTTCCACCTCGAGGCTGCCCAGGCCTTCCAAAGACGTATAGAAAACGACGGTTGTAAAGAGATCCGTGGGAGCACTTTCTCGAGGGATACCCTTTACACGAGCTGCCCAGCTGCCTCCATGAAGTCCTCCGGGAACTTTCACAAAGTCAATGGTCATGTCGATGGAGTTGCCGGTATCATGAACGGTTTGTCGACCACCCTTGCGGATATCGTATTCCTCCCAGCCATAGCCAGCCATACCCTCATTCTGCTCGCATGTGTGCCTGAAATCTTCACCAAAAATGGTTAGCAGTTGAACCCTTCTCTCTTTTTAGAAAATGTAAAAAGAGGGTAGCTTGTGTGCATACTTGATTGCGCCGTCATATAGTTGTCCAACTTTGCCCACATCAATCCAGCCGCAAGACTCTTGGGGATACGAGGGCGAACTCCAAAGTACAAATTGGGTTTGTATGGGCCCCATAGCAATGAATCATTGTTTGCTCTGGCGTTCTCGTTAATCAAGACGGACGCGTCGTCTGGAGTCGCAGCGTTGGCGGAGCCGAGCGCGGCTAGAACCGCGGTGCAGACGAACGAAAGTCTGGATGAAAAATGCATTTTTCCTATCGGTGAAGCATCAGTTCAAAGGGGGGTAAGAGACACAGCAGTCTCTCTAGTTTGTAAGGACCAATTGAGGGGGAAGAGGGAAGAAGGATAATAATAATTGTTAATGCTACCTCCACGTAATACTTCCGCTCCGCAGCGGCAGGCAAGCTCCGCCCGGACGATCGACAGCCCAGCCAGTTCTGGTCTAGCGGGACAGTATACAACTACGAAACAATGATTCTTTTTGATAATATGGAGAATATGGAGATAAGATGCGTTCATTGGATTTGTAATCTTCTGTCCAAAACTCGTTATCTATGTATAATTCGTATTTATTATAAAAAATTCCGCGGATCCAAGGAAGCGATCTTTGCGCTCTTCGCGCCGCCTTCAAAGACAAATTCACTGATAAGTTTTCCTGACCCCGGCGCATTCTGAATACCCCAGCAGGTATGGCCAGAGGCAAGGTAAAGCCCTTTGACTCCAGCATGGCCGATAAGCGGTCCACCGCCTCGAGCAACGTTGGGCAGATAGCAAGCTTGTCGTTGGATAACCTTGCCAGATTTCAGCTCGTCGGAAATGCTGCCAACTGAATTGATGATATCTTCGCAGCGCGATTGATCGACTTTGACATCTGCCGATGTTTCGGGAAGTGGAACGAGATGGTCACCATCCCCACAGGCATATACAGTTTCGTCCGGACGAGCATAGATTTCGGGCGTGACCACGGTAGATCTCTTCGGATTGGACGCGGAGGGCAACTCGATATTGGTGAAAAGTGTATATGCAGATACAGGCTTTGTCGGGCGGATGACAACGCTGTGAGCTCGAGTTGCAGATATCGGTGCCGGGGGAAACACTTTTCTCGTCCATGGACCAGCCGACACGACAACGTCTGTTGCGGGAATGGTATGAGATTCGCCGGAAGCCTTGTCCGTGTATGTGACCGATGTGACTTGATCGGATTTCTGGCCAATATTTGTGACTTTGCCCAAGACGATGTTGACTCCTTTCTCTTCAGCAAGCTTGGCAATAGAAGTAGTAAACAAGTACGGGTGAACCTGGGCTGTTTCGCCAGGGTCGCTCATACTTTCGTATCCTCGAAGGCCATCTGGAGCAAGCCAGTCCAAGTCCGATGGAATCCCAGCTGCTCTTAATCTACCCACAGCGGCTGAGTCTCGCTTCTGTAGTGATGTGCCATCGCCTCCCTTCTTGTCTTGGGCCGGGCGGCCTTTTGCGATCAATTGACCGCAGTTCACTTCTCGATAACCCCAGGTGTCTTTCCCATTGTGTTCTTTGGCCAGATCGGCGTGTAATTTGAAGCTCAGCGGCACAATCGCGCTTGGGTAAGCCCAGAGCGCAAGCAGACCCCCCGCTTTGCCGGATGCCCCTCCAGCGATTTCTGAAGCCTCTAGAAGGGTGATCTTGTGTAGCGCAGGATCGTATGACGGGTGTCTCGTTAAGTAATAAGCCGAGCAAGATCCAATAATACCGCCGCCTGTTATCGAAATAATGTCAATGCTTGTTTTCTATGTTGCGGGGCGCAACTGATGAACGTCGAAACTAGCAGGGAAGAACGTACCGACGATAACGATCTCCCGCTTTGTGTTGGTAGCCATGGTGCGGTGAGAGAGCAGTCTGATTGACCGGCTAGTAAAAGAAGCCACTTTTGAGGGATGAGAGGTGTTGATGGTTGATGGCTGGGGGTGGAGAGCACCGCGACTATATATTTTTGCGGTGGATAGTCGTACGTCACAGCTGGTGGCGAGAAGCCCGAACTTGAATGTTGATCGGCACTGCATGTTCTGGTATAACTAATGCAAACAATAGATCATTGGTTTAATGAGATACAAATAGCATGCACGGTTATGAAATTTTCTTCTGTGTAAATGAAATTTCTCTCCAGCAGGAGAGAGGGTATGTTTCCTATTTTCTTTAATGCGCTATCAATATGCCCAACAATAATATGGACAAGAACATTATGTAACTCCAAACTCCAGCCATGCTTCAATGGATTTTCTAATCTGGCAGTAAATGAAGCGCCAGCAGCAAATTTGCAACACGCACGGAAAATTCCTATCTGCCGGGACTGAGAGGCCTGTTGAATCCACCAGTACGGTTCATGTATTGTCTGTATTTGGTTGTCGTTTCCTTGCGCACCCCGTAGATATCGTTTCCAGGGACTTTTGTGTTTTTGGTGCTTTTAAACCTCGTGAAACCAACCGCTCTGCGCATCATAGCATCAATGTCGTCGGGATCTTCGCTTTCGTTCATCAGGTCGACATCCTCGTCATCCTCGTCCCGAACTCGTGCTTGCTTGCCCGACACGCCGTTTGCGCGGCGATCTCTCGTATCTCGCCTGTCGTCCCTTCGGCCACCTCTAGGACCGCGAGGGGGAGGGCTTCGAGAACGCGCATAAGTCCTGTTACGTGGTGACCGTGACCTTTCAGGCCTCTCTGCTCTCGAACCGTAACCTAGATTTGCATTGTCAGGTGTGTCTTTTGAAAGCGTAGAGAAGCGTGAGGACATACCACGTCTGCTCTGGTAGCGGTCCGCGCTGAGACTTCGGTCGCGATCCCTGTGGCTTCTGGAGTCCCTCAGATCTCGCCGACCACCATCACGGTCACGGGTCCGGTCGTATCTGTCGCGCGATCTGCTACTTTCTCTTCGTCGTGCGGGCCTATCACGCGAGCGTGAGCGATACCTGCGGGACTCTTCCAGTCTGGAGCTTCCGTGACGCGAGGCGTCTGGGTTTCTTTCTGGCGAGGGAGAAACTCGCGGTCTCTGGTCATTTGCATCCCACATGGCTGAGCTGTCTGTTCGACGAGCGCGCTTCGCGGGCGGTTCAGCCATTTTGATCTGGTTGTCAGGACTGGCAGCCGCCCTTTTTGCTGTTCTGTGTATTTGGCCAGGTGAACAATCGGCGGCTGACAAATACGTTTCGGTTATTGTTGTTCTTTGAGTGCGCTTCACGACATGATCGAGGTGTTGATTGATTAACAGGGGTTGTTGACTCGCTTTGCTTGGGCTGTCGGGCAAGAGCAAAGGAACAAGCTTTGCTGCAAATTCTACGGTGGCCGGTGTGGACCGCCGACGCACTTTCTGCCTGAGGCACCATTTCGCGGGCGGACTATGAGCAGAGCAGACCAGACAAGGAATACTTATTTCTAGGAGTACGTATACTAGGAGTTGTAACGGGCTAGTGAGAAATTAATATTGCAAATTGCGGTAATAATAGCGTTTGATCTTCGGTCCTCCAACGTCTGATCAACACTGGAAATGGCCCGAATGAAGATCGAAGCACAATTCCAAGAAGAATGTCCCCAGATGCACATTTCAGCTGATAAGAATAGACACTGGAGATAAGAGTTGATCGGGCCGGAAGCGCTCAATTAAAAGCAATCCCAACACACCCCCGTGAGGCAGTGTGCCTGCAATTACATCACGCCTCGCCGCACCGCGCCTCCACCGCCCGCCAGTGAGCCAATCACAGCCCCGCCAGCCCACCTGACGCGACTTGCCCGCCCCCAGGGCTGCCGCTGGTTGGCCCGTTTCCGCCGCCGCGCGGTTCTTCCGCACGCTAACCACTTTGGGGGGGCTTGGCATTTCAAGGAAAGCAGGATAGGAGTCTGTTCAGCCTCTGCTCCTGGATCTCCCACTTACGTCTCGTGTGCCGCTCCTTGACCGCACGCAGTCCCCTTCGGTACTGCGTGTTTCGATTCTATTCACTCCCTCTTCGCTCCTTCTACGGAATGTCGCGATAGCGCTCCTTGTCCCCCCAATCTCCCTCCCTGGCAGACTGGACGAGTCCGCGTCGCACCTCCGTCCGATATTCGAGGCCAACGGTCCTTTACCCCGACTACCTTTTCCTGGTCTTTCCTTCTCTTTCTCCTTTTCACACTAAACAATGGGACTCATGGGAGTCTTTCGACGCCGCTGGCAGCGCCTTGCCATTGTCTCCATCATCTTCTGCATGGTGTCGCTGTCAATCGTGTCCTCACGGGAGGAAAAGCTTGATGACGTGCGGCCGCACTCCGATTTAGAGGCGAAACACCCATTACTTTGGAAACACATACAAATGTCGAACGTCAAAGGCGGAGGTATTTTTTCGCTCGCATACTCTTCTCGAATGTCCTGTTGGCTGACCCTTTTCCTTTTTTTCTCGATCAGCATTTTACATCCCCCCTACATGGATGTCGGAGTCGGATCCGAAACCCACTACGATTATAGAGGCCGCACGACTCTTGTCTCGGCTAATTGATAGCAGCACAGATCAATTCATTTCACATTCGGAGATCCCTTTGATCGTGCACCAGACATGGAAGAACACCCAGGTCGATACTTGGCCTGATTTGGTCTGTGATAGCGTGGAGGTTTGGCTTCAACACGCCGTAAACGCCCCGATGGCGTACTTTTTGTGGGACGATGAGGGCATCTATCGATTCTTGGAGGAATACGAGCCGCGATTCATTGACCAGTTCTCCGCCTTGCCTCGAATGGTGGAAAAGTCAGACGTTTTTCGCATCATGGTTTCGAAATATATTGGGGGAATTGTAAGTTTTCCCTTTCTTGCATTTACTTTACTCGTTCGCCTCCTAATGGGTTTACTAGTACGGAGATGTCGACACCCATCCGTTACGGTCGCCGGCGACTTGGATTGGGCGCAAAGATTTAGAGCCGTGGGACGACCCAGAGACAGGATCGACATACAACTCGACCAAGCCAGTCAGGGCGATCTTCGGAATTGAAGCAGACTGTCCTCCTGACAGTGATGACTACTGGCGAATGGGTTATACGAACCCCGTTCAATTGACACAATGGGCTCTAGCCGCTGCGCCCGACCACCCGGTGTTGTCGCGTTTTATGGACCGGCTGCACCGTTACCTCGATGAAATTGCACTTCACCACCAAGGGAATTTGACAACATCTGCCGCCTTGCGGGAACTTTATTATGCCGACCCGCTTATTCTGACTGGTCCCTCGGCCATCACAGAAGTTACACAGGATTGGCTAGAAGACCGTGTTGGGCTTCGATGGAATGCGCTGACGGGTCTGTACGATGGCGGTAGGAGCAAGTTGGTGGACGATATCATGATTTTACCCATCACTGGCTTCAGGTAGGCAATGCTATTTTCACAAACTATTCGCATAGGCACAACTAACCATGAGTACAGTCCTGGACGCGGCTCGTACGGAAACATGGGGTCGAAACCGCTTAACGATCCGGACGCGCGTCTCCAGCACCTTGCTCAAGGGTCTTGGAAGGGCTTCAACCTGCGGATTGAGTTTGGAAAGTTCTGCCGAACGTTTCTGGGCCTTTGCAAGGACTGGTCTAAAACATGAAGAAAAAAGATAAAAAAAAAAAAGAAACAAAGAAAGAAAGAATAAAGAAACAAACAAAGAATAAGAAAGTTCGGTGATAGATATATGGGTATTGGCGATCATTGTTCGGAACCGGAGTTTATTATTCACTTTGTCGATTCCTTATACCCTCGTTGCATATATGTTTTGTGTCGTTATCAGTGAGCAAGACACGAATCGTTTGACCCGTTTAGATTCTAATTGAAGATGATTGTCTGGAACATTCAAATGTTGAAGGATTGTTCAATGTCAACCCTACTAATGTCACATTACCCCAGCAGCAAGCGAAAGCCATACATTATCATTGCTGCCTGGTTAATGTTCTATTTATAATTATATCACCTCGGTGCTAGGACTGAGCCCTAACCTCAATTTCGCAATCCGCCCCGTCTGCTCGATAAAATACGTACTCGGAGCAAAGCCGTCACGGTATTTCAAAGGCGTAATTTCGGGTTCGGTACGTTACTAGCGTGCAGCGTTGGGATAGCCAGAGTCCAACAATGGTACGACATATATAGCCATAGCCAGCGGGGCTGCAGCCGGCTGCAGCTGGCGATTGACTTCTTTTGCTTGGATTTCCTCTGACCCGTTCAGCCTGTTCTTTTTCATCAAACACGACCAACCTAATTATATCCATCTCTGCTCGGCAGGACATGTGAGGAGGGACCAGCGCACAATCATGATGTGTTCGTGGACCAGACTGCTCCTTTTCTCGTGCACACTGCTCTTCCTGTCGCAGCGATGGTGGCTTCCTGTACTGGGCTTGTTCATCAACCTGGCCGCCCTCCCGAGCCGCTGGCATCGCAGCGCTTCACAATCGTACATCTCACACGAGCAGGACAACTTTGACGTGACATTTGCTAGCTACGGGGTGAACCAGTCGACTGCCGGGCCGCAGTACGAAGACCTTGTTCCGCCGATTCTGCATCATATCAGCCTGGGTCCAAACCCGCCGCGCAAGGAGTGGCTTGCTGCTCGGGCCGAGTGTATCCAGTACCACCAGGACTGGCAGGCGTATATCTGGGAAGACGAGAATGCGAATGAGTTTGTTGCCAAGGAGTTTCCGCATTTGAAGCAGATGTGGGATGGCTATCGGTATCCCGTGGAAAGGGTTGACGCATTGCGTTACATGGTGCTGCAGAAATACGGCGGTAAGCTGACCTAGATGCTGGAGATACTCCCCATCATGGCGTGTTGTGTTTACCAAAAATTCTGACGTACTGAACAGGCGTCGTTTTGGACTTTGATCTCGCCTGTAAACGCAGTCTAGGGCCCCTGAGACGCTTCGACTTTGTCGCCCCGGCCGCCCATCCTACCGGATTCTCTGTTGGCTTTATGATGGCCAGCCCAGAAAACTCATTTGTGAGGTCTCTTGTCGATCATCTCGCTGCTTATAACCGGTCGTGGGTCTTTCTTCCATATGTGACTGTCATGTTCAGCACGGGCTGTCACTATGCCTCGTAAGTAGCGCTATTATTTTTATTTTATTATTTTTTTTTTGAAACAAAAAAAAAAGGTCTCGCTGCTAACCAATAACTACTGCCAGAACAATCTTCACCCTCCAAAAAACCCGTATCACAATCCGCATCCTCGGCGGCACAAAGCTCAATCACCGGCTACACATGCTCAACGGATTCGTCGACACTCCGCTGTTTCGCCACCTGGGCTCGTCATCCTGGCACAGTTCGGACGCGTTACTGATCAATTCCCTGGGCCATCCGCGCAAGGGGCCGATTATTGTGCTGGTCGCTGTCGTCTCGTTTTTGACGGGGTCGTTGCTGGCGATCTGTTTCCATCGGAGGCGTTGCAATGTTAATCCTTTCCAAAAGCGGAAATTGTGGGATGGACATGTCGAGCATGAAGGGGATTATATGTTCAAAGAAGCCTGATTTTTTCTTCTTCATCCCTTTTCTATTCTGTTTTCTTTTCCGTATATAGCCCTTTTTGTTTTTCTCTCCGCGTTCAGCGACTCTTTCATATTGGCCCTTCTCTTGTCATTTTTCGTTTGGATTCTAAAGTCATTTGTTCCAGTGTAAATTATTCATAAACATGCCAATACTACATGTACGGTTTATATAATCAATGCATAAATAAACTCCAATTCTGCAGACAATATTGAACCTATGATCAAGTCTGCACGGGTCATTAGACTGATGTTTAAATCTGAATATGCCGATTTTATATCATAAACATGGTATCTCGGTATCACCGAAAAAAAAAAGACGAAAAGAAAGAAAAAAGTAAAATGCTATACAGTAATATTCTTCACATCCTTCTCAGATCATTAAACCACATATACCGACTGACCACCAGATACAGAACCCGATCCCACGAGTACTGGGAAGCATGCTGCTGGAACGCTGCCCGGCCTTTCAAATACTGGCCGAAGCTAGTCACAAGCAGAGCCCTGTCGCCATAGAGATCACCACCCAGCGGAGGCATAACAGCCTTGCCCGGCACCGGCACCGGCGTCGCATACCCACTCGGGGCCGCAGTGAACAAGGCGCGCAGAATCCGGCCAGAAAAGGGGAACGAGGTCAAGACGAGATCTGCCAGCGAGGCGTACTTTCTCAGCACGAATTTGGTCTGCACCGCATACGCGGGCGGGTTGTGGTCGTGGTCGTCGGAAAACTTGCGCACCCCGTTGCTGACAGACCGGTGGTTGACGTGCCCGGAAATGCCGTACTCGTCAAAGGTGATGATCAGATCAATGTTCCAGTCCTTGACGTGACGCTCGACAATGCGCTCGATGAGTTTCTCGTCCCACCATTCGTGCGGGTTGTCTTGCAGGCTTTTGTCCTCTAGGATGACGCACTTGTCATCGGGAATACCTAGTTCAGTGCACGAGGCTTTGGCCTCGGCGCGTCGCTGGTCTCCCAGACCTTCATGGTTGCCTGGGAAGAGTCACTATTTCATCGAAAGGAATTGCAAACAAACAGACGTAAACAAATGATCAAGACTTACCAGTGGATAAAACAAGTATATGGCGGTTCACATGCGGCGTCCCCCAGTTCTGCAGTATGCTGGGGCTGAAAAACAGACACTCGTCGTCCGGATGCGCAGTAACGAGCAAGATATTGCGCGCATTGCGAATTGCATGAGGCACCAGGCGAGGATCGCCCGCGAGAAAGCTGCCTAGCAAGATATACAAGAAGATCGGGAAGCAGAAGAAGGCGATGAACAGGGTCGAGACAATCGAGCACCTGCGACGCAAGGCTCGCCGGCTGAGATGCACTGCGCCGGCGAGGATCCTGGACCTTGGCATGCGAGGTGAGGGTAAAGCTAATAGAGGAAAACGAGGAGATAATATTGGGATGAAAGATCAGATCAGATCAGATCGCAGGTTACTCGCAGTGGATGGACAGAGAGAGGTTCGACAGAAGGAAGCATGCAGTATGGCGGTGCGGGGCCTGGTAATAATACGCGCTAGTACCGATCAGGACGAGGCTCTCTATTGAGCATGGAGTAGAGCTTCATTTGATGTTCCTTTTTTGAATTTTGTGTGAAGTAAACACTCTGGTCAACAGCACCAGGTGCGACTGTCAGTAGCTGGCCACTAGGAATGTGAATACTGGTGTATAGAGCTTTGCGTCCTCGTAAATTACACTGCAGAGCCTCACACTAGCCGAGTCCAGCTGTCACGCGTGAAATCAGGCATCGGAAGGGGGTTTTTTTTAAAAACAAAAAAACGAAAATCCAAAAACCAAAAAAATAAAGAAAGAAAACACTCAACATGACAATTCAACCGAGAAAGTATAAATGACGGCTGAAACAGACTACAGCAAAAGACCAGCTAATCAAAGCTGGGCGAACCATCGCAACGCTATACAAAAGCTTAAATCGGCTAGCGTCTCGTCTAAGCCAGCGTCGTGTTTGGTCTAATGCGTAGTTTCTACGTACCCCTGTCGCATCCGGCATAAGCGGTGACTTGTAATTTCTAGCAATTCATGCTTGAAGACTACACTCAGCCCGCTTGGCCCCTTTCTGCAAGACTTTTGCTGGTTGGCAGGATAGACGACGGTCGGAGGCTGAGCATAACAACCTGACGAGTAGTTACTTAGAATCGTTCTAGTCATTGGTCTAGCTTCTACTAGAATACGTGCCACTGCGTAGTTACCAACAATTTCCGGAAAGTGAAGGGTCTGTTCACAAACCGCCTAGAATCCGAGTACGGTTTATCGCCTGTAATATCCACGGTACGTGACCGTACTTTACAGCTAGCTGCTGTTTCTTACCGTACAGACGTGTAACAGAAGACCCCCACCCTCGCAGCCTCTATTAATCACGCAAAAACCACCCAATTAAGCGAGAGAGATGCTATAAACAAGCTTTTACTGGTCGCGTTGTGGATTCTGGTGACATTCCAAATGCTTGACATGAAGACAAGCTTTGCCAAGACCCTGATCGACAAACTGGACACTTAGCCCGTTTCTGTCGATTTCAGCTTTCAATTAACTTTCGCAATGGACATAGTACATACCCATTACACAATAGCCGTGGAACATTTTGTGCTATTTGCCAGTTTGTGTTTCCTCCCCCCCCAAGGAATTACCCACCAATGTGTTAGTTATCTCGAACCAGTGAATCCTTCAACATGGTGAATTCAACGAGATTGTCCATAATCTGCTCAAGTAAACTAGATCTTGATCCAGGCAGCAGTATTCCATTTTCGTCCAAAGAAAACTCGGGATCTGGTCACGCAGCCAGACCCCGCTGCACTACTCCGTGTAATTATGCACTCCGTAATATTCTCCAGGCAGCAATATTCCTGCAATCTCCCAAAAGGTACTAGTAACGAAACCTCGGAAGCCCTCCGATTGTATTTCAATGTTTAGCGTCTTGTTGGACGATGCGTCTAAGCATCAATCAGGGAGAGGCTCTTTCAGTACTATAACGTATTACTAAAAATAAAATACAACTGCGTTCGAGAATAATACTGTTTCTTCAACTTATTCACCTGTACATGCTGATGATATTGTATGAGTGTATGCACCAGAATTGGTCACCGGGCAGTCATGTGGATTCCTCTGCTTGCACTTTGCACTTCTCTAACTCATCATGGCTGTAGGCACTCTACCTACCACTTTCCTCTTCAACCAGTTTGGCCCATTCTGACGCAATGTCCACCCTCAGGAAAACTGGACACTGTTAAAGATACCCGAAATCTACCAAGAAAATGAGAAATCAGTTGACCAAACCACGCTGGTAAACCAAATCAGCGATACATTCTCCATCTTCCTCTGTGATCTCATGAACTACTTTGAAGCTCAAAGAGAAAAATCCCACAAGTTGCATCCGAAACTCTTCCAAGGTCTTGGTGTCACACTTGAAACTTTCAATCCGGATGAACCGAGCCTCTGTGAGAATGAGCTTGAGCGCGAGCGCGAGCGTGCTTTCTTTTTCCAATGGAAATAGAAGAACATGCTTTTTGTGTATTTAGCGTCTTGTAAGTTGTTGGACGATCCGTGATTAGAGCCAGAGAGGCTCTTTCAATGCTGTAGCTCGATACTGAAAACAGAATAAAATAGAATATCATTGATATCAAGAATAGTGTACTCAAATTATTTTATTGTACATGCTGATAATACTTGTAATTAGTCATGACCATCCGAGGTCAATTTATTTGTGTATGGATGTATGCATAGTTGAGCCGCGGCCAGCTATCGGCGCCTTCCCCACCATGATTAAATCTTTTTTTCAACATCAGTCACTGGCAGCTTGTCACCAAACTACGCCGTAATTAATCCATAGACAAAATGTCCTCCAGGAACAGCCTGTCGCATCGCCGTACGCACAATCTGCTTTTAATATCCAAACTTCTCAGCCTGCGGGACACGGCTTCCCCGCTGACGCTGATCTTGGACTCGCTCGAGCAGCCTGCCAGACCGCTGTTAAAGGAGTACATACGACGCGCACAGGTACGACCTGACATCTAACCTTCTTTTTTTTTTTTTTTTTTTTGTTGACTTATATGCTGATCCTTGCGTCTAGTTGTCCAAAGTGCATGTTACATTCGTCTCATTCGAGTCTATAAAAAAGCCCCATGGCGTGGACAGCTTCGTCTTTGCGCGACGAAAGAAACCCACCGACCTGGCCAAAGAGATCACTGCTGCATCTTTGTCTGCTGGTCCGACTCGAAGTAAGGATAAGATGTCTCATTGGTCTATCGTCCGCCTGACTGACGGATCTAGGACGCTTGATCATCATTGATACCGTGAACCCTCTTCTAAGCAAGCCAGGAATACACCTGCCATCCTACCTAAGCTCACTTATTGCGCCAAGCAATGCTGGCGCTGCATCGGCACAGACCCAGACATCGCTCGTCGTGACATACCACCGCGACATTGTCGGAATCAAGCAGCGCCAGCCCTACGCCCCATCTGACTTTTCCCTCCTGAGCTATCTAGCAACGACCATCATCACCCTCCACAACCTATCGCACATCCTCGCGCAAAAATCCGCTCGGGATCGGAGTCTTGCCGGCCCCGTCTTCGGCCTAGACGAAGAGCAAGAGGGCGTTATTCTGGGCAAGCCCGTCGGCCCAGAGCATGCGGGCGGTATTGTGATCGAGATGGAGCACCGGCGTAAGAGCGGACGTGGCGTTGTCGAGTGGTATCATCTTCCCCCGGCCAGTCGCTACCTGCCGCAAGAGTTGAAAGAGGTGGTCACCTTGCTAGACGACCACCCTCTTTTCCAACGACCCGAGGACGATGGTGTGGCAGATGAAGAGGAGCCTGGGTCTACTTTTGAGCTGAAGCTAACCGAGCGCCAACGCCGCGACAGAGAAGGCGTAGTGTTGCCCTATTTTGATGCGCAAAAGGGCGACGGTCCTGGAGAGGGCGGGCGAATCCTGTACGACATGGGAGAAGAAGACGACTTTGACGAAGAGGAAGACGAGATTTGAACTATCCTTCAGTCTTACAGTGTCGATATCAATCAAGCAAAGAAATTCGTGGCCCATTTATACATTTCGCTATGCGTACATTACATGCATACGAGAGATTTCTTCAATCCGGGATATCAATCAAAAGAAACGCCACCAAATCAAAACGAGCATAACGAATCCGACTCCAGCGAACGGCCCATACTAAATCTAGTCAGTATTCTGCAGATACAAACAATTATATATATGCAGCCTCTCACCTGTTTTAGTAAAAGTTCCCAGTTGATACGCACAGCAGCCTTGCGGTACTTCAAACTATCCTCCCGCAGACGGCCTGACATCTCACCCATGCGCTCCAGGCTGTCACCGCGATACAGCAAATCTTCAATGTTTTTCGTCATGACCTTGGTGACATCGCGAAGCTCGTCGTTCAGCTTATCCAGGTTGGCCGCCGCGCGACTGTTCTGATACGTGCCCTTGGTGCGCTGGATGAACGTGTCGAATTCGACAAACGCGTACGGACGCAGGTTGGGCGAGTGGTATTGCGATGCAGAGTATGTGGTGGTGAATTCAGTTGCAAGGTCTGCGAGATAGGTAAATGCGAGCTTTCGTGGGTAGGATCTGTCGCATATGCACAGGAAGCAGATGTCATCTTTGATGATGTAGCTGCACCATAAAAAGTTAATTGTTTCTTCTTCTTTGGAAATTCTGTGAATGTAAGCGTCCACATACTGTAAATTGAATTGCCCTGATTCAATACTGGCCTCCTGAGCTGAATTCCGGCTCATGCGTCGAAATATCATCTTTGCCTGGGACTTCACTTCTGCCAACTCGCCTTCCGCCTAGTAATGCATAAGCAATTGCGTTCCCTTGGTTAATAAAGAATAAACTCATAACATACCTGCTCGTCGTCGACAGAGGCAGCTAGCATGAGGCCTGTTCATCGTCGTCAGTCTCCGATTGTTCCTCTGGTCACGTCCGTAGGGCCCATACCATCCAGCCGCGCAATTTGCGTAGACTTGACCATGTTGATTCTTGAATTATGGCAGTAATGTTACAGGAAAACAGTCGAATACCTTCCCTGTAAAGAAGAAAACGTGTTTCGCGCCAAGTAGGTTGCGGACATGCCTCGGCGCAGAGCTCCCTAGGCCAAATGCCACCTAAACGTAAGGCGGTGAGCGCCCCATGACGGCGATATCGCTCATCTCCGACGAGTTAATTACAGCAATCCCCAGACAAGCATTCAAATTTGCAAACAAAGGGAAGCGATATCGACACGTCATTGTGAGATGCTTTCGGCACCGCCGACAAATAAAATCCCCTTCTAGGATCAGATATGCCCTAGAAATTTGTTTCCACTACTCCAACAACGGAGTCGTGATGCCCGCCTTAAAAGTCTCTCTCCACTTGAAGCTATGCCAACAGCGCCGAAGCAGAAGAAGCAGAATGCTGCCGCGAGGCATACCAAGAGGGGTGTCTGGGGAGAGGAGCATCTCATGACGAATCCGAAG
This sequence comes from Talaromyces sp. DC2, assembly GCA_039119965.1. Classification (NCBI taxonomy): domain Eukaryota; kingdom Fungi; phylum Ascomycota; class Eurotiomycetes; order Eurotiales; family Trichocomaceae; genus Talaromyces; species Talaromyces sp. DC2. The sequence continues at coordinate 165,958 of JBCLNQ010000066.1, read as the reverse complement.
TCAGCACTGGTTAACGCAGATCTTGTCGTATGTGGAATTGCGTAGGAGATAGGAAGTCAGCGAAGACACTGACTTTGTCCCGCAGAAGCTATTTTCAAACCCCAAAGCTTGGGAATGTCTCGACGAAGAGGAGAAAAAGCATCTCTTATCGCTACTACCGGCGCACATCCATCCCAACCCGGATCCTGACCCTGATAATCCCGATGCCAAAATCCCCGCGTTGCCAGATGACTTCCTCCGCTACGATAACAACTGGAGAGGCGCGCTGCGCAACTTTCAGTCCGATTTAGAAGCAGGTAGATACAAACCAGCATGGCAGCGACAGGCCATGCAGGCAGTCAAGGACCGCGCCGAGGGGAAATACGATGACTTTAAAGAGCGCGAGTTTGAGCAGTTCTGGGGCCAGAAGCAGAAGATCAACCATGGTCTCATTGCCGGCGAGAGCTCTAAGGTCAAATTGAAGACTCTGATCCAGCATGGGGTTGTGCGTGTGGGAGATGTTTGGAAGTATTCACACTTTCACTCAACAAAAAAGAATAGTAAGGCGGACCAGATTCTTGTTGAGAAGGAGGCCAAGGTAAGCATGCCAATGGCAAAAAGCTGTTATCTGCTACTAATACGATTATAGATCATAGCTATCGATGGCGAGAATCTATCCTTCTTAGTGCCTGCTGGTCTACGTGTTTTTCTCTCCGCTCGTAATGCGAGAGCTCCAGGTCCAGAAAACTCTGTTCCACAGGAAGGGCGAACAACTTTTGGTACGAATATAGTCGGTGGGCTTCAGGCATGCCCTGCAGAGGTTGAAAAACCAGAATCAAACGATCACGTTCAACAAAACCATCTAGTTTCCGATTTGCCCGTCAATACCACCAAAGATGATGGCCGTCGCGAACCCTCAAACCAACCGACTGGAAACGTTGACGAGGACGCTGAAAAGCCTGTGGGAAACCCCTCCCTTGACACAAAGGAACTTGATTCAAAGGAAGAAATTCTGCCCCCTAAAAAAACTACAAGGGCATCAAACAAGCGCAAAGTAGCCAATGTTGACCCCGGAACCACTCGATCCAAAGCCGTAAAGATCGATGCACGCTCTTCACCATCTCCAAAAGACCACACAGACAACTTAATACTACCTAGCGCAGAACCTGAGCTAGAATCTAAACCCAAGGCGGAACCTACGCCTGTCCCGACAGAGGAGCATCCTGGATTGGATGTTAATAGATTCATGACAGGCGTCACTGAAGTTGCCTCGAATTATGCAGCATCCAACAAATTACCGACTTTCTCTCGGCATGAACAGACTGGCCAAATAAAGAGCTCACCATCGCCATGCTCTCCTACAATTTTGGAGCATCCTCACGTTGAAACTCAGTACCAGTCTGAACAACAAAAACCCGACGCCGCCGCCCTCTCCACTAGTCAACCTGGCGTGGAACCGCCACAAGCCGAGCCAGACCCTGTCTCCGAGTCATCTAGCCCTCTGGAAATTGCAATCCACAATATCGCGGGGCCTACTGCGCTGACGAAGAAGATTGTTGAAATTGACGGTCGCATCAGCCAGCCGGCGAATGGCAATGCCTGGAAAGAAATTCGCTGTTATCGAGATAACCAAGACATGGGCAGTTTGTGGGAAGTGCGACAGGCTTGGTACATCAAATTCCAGCAGTAACAAGGTTTTGTTCACAGCCACAAACTAGAATATTCTGAAGGAAACAGTGTCTACAGTCAAGCAATTGATATCATTACTTAATCTGTGTATTAAAATTTGTAAAGCTCTAAATACCCTCATCATGGAGCTCCTCATTACTACCCGCAATGTTCACCGAATAACTAGATTGTATAAAGTCCTCGAGCTCCTCGCTCACGGTTTTCAGTTTTTCTTTGACAGCAGCAACACCTTCTACGCCAATAATATGCCTTGATGGAGGGTTCTCATGGCCTCCAATGGCTGTGATTGTATGTACAGTCTCCAATGTAAGAGCCTCAAGATGCGCTGCGCTGAGCGGGGGATACATGGAGACGACTTCCGGTGCAGAAAAGGGGCCCTGGCGACCTGGCTCAGAATCCAAAGGGGAGGATTCCTGATGCGCCGGACTTGCAGCAACTATGTCAGATTGGGGTAGACGAGATACGAGTCCGTCCAATATATTGCGAAAGAGAGGGGCGTTGTTTTGGGACGATGAGTAGGCTGGCAGGATTGGAGGCACGCTGGTGATGAGGTTTGTGAGGATCCGGATTTCCATGCTGCACTGAAGAATGGTCATTTTGATGTTGGAAGGCGCTATTTCATAGGCAATGCTCTGTAGGTTGATTGTTAGGAAGTATCTTTCCACAGGAAAAGAAAGAACATACATCACAAAACCCCTCCAGTGCCCATTCTGATGCACAGTATACTCCTAGACCAGGCGTTCCAATATGTGCCGCTTTCGGCATGTTAGTAGAAATAACTTGCAACAGTAGATTCAGAGCAGCCTTACTTATTCCAGATAGCACCAGTATATGTCCTGCGCTCTGTTTGCGCAACGCTGGCAATGCTGACTTGATGAGGTTTACAGGACCGAAATAATTTGTCTCAAACTGGTCGCGCACAAGGCCCAGTGCTCTTTCTGACGCGGCCAGTTCCTCAACAGTGCCGACGATGGCCTGGCTCGTGCAGCAGAGGAGAATATCAAGCCTGCCAAATGCTTCTATAGCTTCAGCTACAGCAGCTTGGCACTCGCTTGTCTTTCTATACCCAAAAGTAAGCGATCAGATTCATCCAAGCGGGAGTGTTTCTCTATACCTTATATCCAGCATCACAGGGCGAAAGCGATCTTTCCAGCTGCTCTCATGATTGCTTTCAACTTCAGCCAGAAAGTCATGGAAATAATCGCGCCGCCTTTCGTCTCGTAGGAGATCCGACGGGACCAGCCCACTCACAACGCAGTCTCCATGTGCAAGCAGCTGTCGAGCCAGATACAGTCCAATTGGACTGTCTCCCGACGAAATCAGCCATACTCGACGCTCAAGTTGTGGGGGGAAGTGCGATCTCTTTTCGGGCTCCGTCATAGCCTCATAGGGACGATGCGGGCGTGACCAGCAAGCCCATTGCCCGACGGGCTCTGTCCTGTCTCGCAGCTGCAACTCCTGACTTGAAGAGGACTGGGGTCGACCGCAAGCTTCGATATTCACGGTAGTAAGTAATAAGTTGTTGGCACAAGACAAGGTCCTATGTAGGAGTGAATTAGCGCAGCTCGCGGTTCTAGAACGTGGGGGAAGCGCCAAGCCCAATTGGAATACGGAGAGCTGGATGTGCGAGATGGGCGCGGAAGGTGCCGCCAAGCCTCCTCTCGTGGCAACTCGGGCCTTTTTTTTCCTTCTCGCCTGATTTCTCTTCTGCTCTTTCTCTCAGACAATCACTCAGCCCCAAGATGCCGGAGCAAAGGGAGCAACAACAGGAGCCGGAGTCTACCGGTGTGAGTAGAATGTCCCTGCACTGCTCGAAGAGTCCCCCCTGCTGACCTCAAGGAAATAGTCCGGCTTGAAAGCCGCGATCCAAGGCCTCGGAATCTTCCTGCTGGTCCAGTTCCTGATGAACCAATTCATGAGCGGCAAGAAAGACCAGACCGCTGCTTCTGTCCCTGGGCAGACGGGCCAAGTGCCAGCTTACATCGACCGTCCCTCGCGCAGCGAAATCGAGAATTACAATGCCGTCCCCAGCCTCATTGCTCCTATCTGGCCGACTGACAGCGCCTTGGATATCAGCATCTACGTGTCTCCATCGATCTCAATGCCTCCCCTCGCGGCTGCCCCAAAGGATTCTCTTGTTTTGGAGGAGAAAAAGTTTGGCGTCGGTAATTGGAGTGACACTCGCGAGATTGATACCACCTTCAAGGTCCCAAAACAGGTGCAACAGAACGGAACCCTATGGGCGCATTTCTACGTTGCTCTGAGCGGCAACCAGATCGACCCTGCTGCCCGCGACTACAGCCCCGAGACCGCAGTCCACTTTATTCGTCCCTTGAACCAATACTTGCCGAAGAAGAAAGTTGCAAAGCGTAAGAATCTCCTGGCAGGCGGCGAAGAAGAGGAGGAAGTCGACGATGACACACCAAAGTACTCAGTTTCGTCATATTATCACCCCAACTTTACCGTGTCCCTGATCCCTGATTCTGGCGTGGCAAACTACCAGCAAATGCACCCCGCTGTCCGCCAGCACGTGCAGCTTGAGAGCACTGGTGCTCGCGACAAGTCCGGCCAAAACACCTGGTACTACCCTATCGTGTTTTTGAACACCTTCTGGCAGCTCAAAACGCATATGACTGAACTCAATTCCACCGTCGAGACATTGCCTCTCCGGATTACTTTGAACAACCTGAACAATTGGAAATTCAGCATGATGGCCAGTCTGGATGAGGGTGCAAAGCAAAATGCACGCAACGCCGCCAATGGAGTTTCGGTCCCAGGCGGAGGTGATGGAAGCGAATTCGAAATGATCAAGGAGATTCTTTTGGATACCAACATCTATCTTCTCGGCACCACTGTTGTTGTCAGCATTTTCCACATGGTTTTCGAGACTCTTGCGTTCAAGAACGATATTGTAAGTAACAATTGGTCCAAATCACAGATTGCCTTTACTGACTCATTTTTGAAAAGGCTCATTGGCGCAAGAAGAAAGATAACGTTGGAACCTCCGTTCGCACCATTCTAGCCAACATTTTCATGCAGACGGTCATCTTCCTTTACTTGATGGACAACAACGAGAACACTTCATGGATGATTCTCGCTAGTCAAGGCTTCGGTATTGTCTTGGAGGCATGGAAAATTACGAAAACCGTGGATGTCCGCCTCCGTCCGCCACCACAAAACTCCGCCTGGTCATTTTTGCCTTATGTCATCACCTTCGAGGACAAACACAAGCTTAGTGAGACGGAACAAAAGACCAAAGAGTACGATGAGATTGCCTTTAAATACCTGTATCTCGTCGCCATTCCCTTACTGGGTGCATATGCTGCTTACAGTCTCATCTACGAGAGCCACAAGTCATGGTACTCGTTTATTATCGAGACTCTCGTAGGCAGTGTTTACGCCTATGGTTTCTTGATGATGGTGCCCAGTCTATACATCAACTATCGCTTGAAGGTCAGTACAGAGCCTCTTGTTTCAATTCATACTACTTACACTCTAGCAGTCCGTCGCCCACATGCCCGGAAAAGCGTTGACATACAAATTCTTGAACACATTCATTGATGACCTGTTTGCATTCACCGTCAAAATGCCGTGGCTGCACCGTCTTGCAACTCTCAGAGATGATGTTATCTTCTTCGTCTGGCTTTACCAGAGCTATAAGTACAAGGTCGACTACAAGCGAGTCAACGAATTTGGCCAGGGAGGCGACTCTGACGAAGAGGAGGTCGAGAAAGAGGTCGTCTCCGAAACTGTCGCCAAGGCCGAAAAGTCGACCGGCAGTGCGCCCAAAGCCAAGGCTGGCGCATCGACGCGCAAGAGGAAGTAGTTTGCTCATCCTCACTGTGATCAATTGATGGATGAGTTGTTTGCGTAGTTGACCAACTGCTCATATATAGTCTAGAACCACTTTAGCTAATAAAGAAAGACGATTCTGCATTTATCTATAGTACTACAAATGCGCAATTCTGTAACTTGTTCAAAATAATAGTGATAAAAAATATCTACATTGTTGCTGTATGGTGGTGGATGTAGCTGTATTCTGATTGGCCGAGCGGCAATTAGACATCGCGACGCGTCGCAGCGGCTTCGATGTTGTTCAAGTTGAATCTTGACTCGCCTCGGGTAGATTCATGTTTTTCTTACAAGGTTCGCCTAGGTGTAAGGAAATGTCACTCTGAATTCTTTCTTAAACCTTCAATTCGATGATATGCGACATTACCCCGCCTAAACACCGAAGCCATGTCTGTTTCTGAGGCTAGCTCCGGTATGGGCTTCTATGATGGCTTTCGTATGATCCATATGCATTGACTAAACTATAGGCCGAGTGGATATCGACGCCCATGCTCAGTTAAAACATCTGCGCAACACGGTGGACCACCTTGAAGCCGGTAATTCATGGCTCCGAGCGCAAAACTTCATGCATAAGATGCTGACATGCAAATACAGTTGCATTTGTACCGTCAAAACAACGGCATACGAGCGTTGCAGAGCTCGTCAGTGATATCGCGTCCGATGCGTATGATGTCGGCATTCCAAGCTCTTCTTTGGAGCAGTTGATTGATGTGCTCACCAAGCCGAATCACTTGGATCAGGCGACAGTGACGACGCTGATCAAGAACTTGTATGCCCAAGAAAGGGTGTCTGCGATCATCGTCACCAAGATTATATGCGGTCTTGGACCGGGAAAGGCTAAATCGTCTCTTCCAACACAGGCGTTGCTTTTGCGATGGCTGCTGTTGGTTTATGAATGTCTTGAGGACCAGTCGCATCTCTCTAAGCTCTATTCCGTTCTATTCAACCTTCTCGACATGATAAGTCTGCGTCGACCGCTATGTCATCTGCTCTCATTAATCACGCGGCGGAGACATGTCAAGCCTTTCAGGATTCAAACTGTTATGGAACTTCTACGGAATGCAGGTGATGACGAGAAGGAACTCATGGGCCTTTTGCGCGTGTTCAAGAATTATTACCCTGATATCATCATTGGCGAAACCGGACGCCTCAAGTTCTTTTTCAAACACCCCGACCCGGAATGGACCGCTAAAGTGAAACAAATCCAGCAACACACCCGGGAGAGATCTCAATTGATGTTAGGATCTGGTACTTTCCAGGTTGTCCGGCGTGGTGGATTCAAACGAAGCAAAGTTGAGACAATCATTCCTGAAATCCAGACTTCCAGGGTTCCAGCAAATCACACATCATTGGAAGAGTTGAGGAATGTGGATGACTTTGTGCAACGCTTCGACAAAATAGAATTGCCAAATCAGATTATCTCAGTATTGGACGATCGTCTGGCGCAAAAGTACATGGCGATAGTGGGACCAGAAGTTGCTGAAGACCGGCTGGAAGATTGGCTCGATGCATTTTTGAAGGATGAAGCTGACAAGGCAACGCTTCCTGACTCTGATGAACCACATGCTCTACGCTATGTCTTGCAAGCGATTTCGAGCTATGCTCAAAGGACAAAGGTAATGTTCAACCGCTCAATTGGGACAATTTTAGAACTTTCCTAACAAATACAGCGATTGCCCCGTTCTATCCAATCATTTCTAAAACAATTTCTTCAAAACTGGGATGGTCAAAATTGCAGGGAAGAGGTTCTGGAAATTTTGCAGTTTTTACCGAGAGGCTCATTTGATGAACTGAGAAGCCACTATCTAAATCGGCTGGATGCTGTTTTGATTGATCACACAGCATCCTCTCGAAGCAGCCTCCTTGATTTCTACGCTCGACTGATTCGCCAGTGGGGAATTGATCTGAGAGCAGAAACCCCTTCACTTTCTGCTAATGGATTTCAACCTTTGATATCACTCATTACTCACATTGAGTTTTTATTGTTATCCCTGATGGAACTCCCTCTCATCGCATCCGACCTCAAAGTGAAAGGGACGAGCCCAGTTGTGACGAGTATTCTAGACATATACACAAATCTAGCAGAGCTCTATTCCCATGCTGCAGAAAACGGGAATATCCGCCTAACCGTCCCATTGGCTCCAGCAGTTTACACCCTGGCTCTCACCTCGAATCTTGCACAGATTTCTCGTCTTTGTAACGTTCTCGCTACATACAAGACGTCATTCGAGTCATCGTTAACATCAAAATCATTGCAATCGCCGGTGAAGTCGGTAGGTGGTTTCTATTCCTCTGATATGGTTGGCCTCTTCAATGGCTATGTCATGGATCTATGCAATCTTATTTGGCGAAATCGCGCTTTAAATACCGAAGACCAGAATGCTCTTGGGTGTTTGATACCCAAGACGACAAAAGATGCAATTGACGATTACATCAAAGACTCAAACGAACTCCTGAAGCGTCGTAAAGGACGCCTCGATGGCCCGTCGTTCAGCCATGCTCTCGGCTTAATGTTCTCTTTGAGCCACCATGTTGCCCTGGCAAGTCATTCTGCAGCATGCTTTGCTGAGTTCGAAGACCAGAACGTCTCAACTGGAAGTCAGCCAAGGCTCAGAAAACCTGTGACGCAGAAAAACCTTACTGCACTTGAGAAAGATGGTGGAGTTAAGCTTGCCTGGCCGGAATACAGATTGAGGATGCTCGATTGGTTTGACGAACTAGGGAGTGAGGGCATTGGAAGATTAATGAGGAGCACTATGAAAGCTTTGCGCAAAGAGGCTTGATAGGAAGTTTAATATGTTTAGGAAAACTCTTCATAATCATACATGTCTATTATGTGCATCTTTTGTATATTACATGTCATTCTAGAAACAATCACACAAATTAATGACGGCTTCTAGCATTTCCTATAAACCATAGAATGACCCGGTTCAAAGTTCAGTGTTGAGATAGATATCGTGAACACTAGACTCCTCTCTGAGCGCGCTGACGGCGTCTTCGAGGTCGTTGAGATTTTCTTCATTCTCAACCTTAACCATAGTGTCTCTGTTTGGGTCCCAGATAATCTGTGATTGCTCGATCACGAGCCCTGTAGCTTTGGAAAGCACTTCTCCAACAGACTTTGTCTCCGGCGGTTCTGTATATACGACGAGTCTGCCTTCAGTATCCGTGTCCAGGTCAGTGGCACCAGCCTCAATAGCCTGGTCCAAGTAATCATCCGCATTTATGCCTTCCTTCTTTTCAAATATAATTCGACCTTTCTTATTAAATAGATAAGTTGTGGGCGTTACTGTGCCACCGTGCTCCTTGATCACACTTCGCACGTCCTGCAGGACTCGCGCCTTGTTTTCACTCATACACTCGATTACGGCGGCAACTGTCCCCGGCAGAATGGCTTCAATTGTGATAGTTTCGAGAGCTTGCCCCGACATGCTGACTCCTTGCCCACGGGCAATTGCTGTCTCGATTACCGACTTGGGCGTTTGTGCTTGCTTTGCTTTTGAGATTGCTAGCTGTAAGCGAGGGTTGTCTTTCGGATCAGGTCCCCATACTATCCCCATCTTGTTAGTAGGAAAATTGTAAAGTGAGTAGGGATACTTACACTGAGAGGCCGTGATAATCTCCTGCGACAAAAGCCCTCGCTCCTTGCTCTTAGCCTTGTCGTTTTTTGCCTTGTCGTGCCTGATAGTTGACCAACGGCTGTGTCCTGACGAGACGAGCGCCGACGTGCTGAATGTACGACAGCGACCGCAGACCCATTGAGATGGAGCTCGCTGGCAAGATGTCAGTCTCGAGGCCAACGAAGCAGCCATTTTTACACAAATGGCGTGGTCAGCTGCTGGAGAACAGTAAAGACAAATGTTGTCATTGCCTTCAAAATGCGTCGGGCCGATAATTATCCGCTCCGGCGTGCGTGTGGTATACTTGCTGTCTCTCGAGGGACCTCCCCAGCATCGCTCATCTTGAATAATTTAGTGCGACTTTGGTGCGACTTTCTTATTACAGTTTCATACCCTTTTCTTTAAAACCCGGAGCAGAGCTTGGATATTCCGATCCCCTCAAGCTATCTCTACGGATTCAATTCTCATGTCCGCCCCTGAGCCCGCTGCGGCGGCTCCTGCTCCTGCTCCCGGCGCAGAGACACGCACGGTGCTTGATGTTGCGAAGCTACACAGCCTCCCATCTGAACAGCAAGACCTCTACGTGCTGACTTTTACCTCCGATCTCGCCCAACATGTCTCCGACCTCACGAAGGAGGAAATCGCCGTCGAACAAGCGTTCGTCAAGCAAGAGCTGTTCAAGATCCTCAACCTCAGCTCCCCCACTATCACGCGAGTGATCCGTAACAACCTGGGCAAGTGTTTTGGAACAATTCTCGGCAAGGGAGATCGAATCCCATTGTATGACACAGTGCTGGATTTGCTTGGCTTGGTCAATAGCGGAAAAGGCGTCGAGCTCAAGACCAGGTTGGCTGCTGCGCACTGTCTGGGGGAAGTGTTCGCCAGTGCTGGCGACAGCGCTTACAGCCAGGCGCCTGCTGCTATAGCAGGGCTTTTCAAGCTTTTAAAAGCTGGCAGCAACCATGCCGGACTCCGAGGCTCAGTTCTGGCCGCAATTCGAAAAATAGTTGGTGGACTTGGAGGCCCTATCGAGGAGCAAATTGCCCGAGACATTTGGAAACAGGCGCGAAATGCAGCTTCTACCGACAAATCGGCGCTTGTTCAGATCAATGCTTGCCGGTGTCTTGAGCAGCTTCTGGCAACAACGACCTACTTTGACAATCAGAACGATTTCGACAACCTCAAAACGCTTGTTTGGAAAATCATTGAGAGCCCAATTGCGCCGGTGAGACACGCAGCTGCTTCGTGTTTGGCAAAAGCTCTAGTTAAGAGCTACTCGCCCCAAGCCGGACTCGAGTCATCAGCAAAGGCCAAAAAGTTGAAGAGACAATCAAAGAAACCACCTCCGAAAAAGGGCGACGAAGACGAAGATGAACCGGCAGAGCCAGAGACTCCTACCACCAGTAAAAAAGCCGAGTCGCGCATGTTACTTTCGCTTCCCGATATTTTGTCCCAACTTTCTTCACAATACGTGCGAAATTCTACCAGTAACCGAGCTAGGGCTGGCATTGCGGTCTGTTATAAGTATGTTATTCGGAATTTGGGTGACACTGTGGTCGAAGAGAGATACAGTCAAATCGCCTCCCATCTACTTATTATCCTCATCAACCACCCGACAGTAACGTACAGCCGGTTTCGCCTCCTGATGACCAGAAAATTCATAAAAATTATTCTTGAAGATACAATTGGCCACGAAATACTGCGGGAGACAAGCCAGCTGAATGCAGCGAATTGGTTAATCAACGGCATTTTGAAAGACTATCCTCAGGTCATCCAGGAGAGACGCGAGCCGAGTAAACATACACTCACGAGCACTCTTAGCGCACTCTCGTCGTTGATCTCATCTCTCGGTTCAGCGGTGAACTCACTTGGTGATGCCTGTCGCGAAGCGCTTATCCAAGTTTTGCCTCATCCAAGCTATACCGTACAAGTTCAAACGGCCCAATGCCTGCGAAATTTTGTTCTGGCATGCCCAAGCCAGCTTATATCGTGTGTTACCATTTGTTCTAACAGCTTGAACCGAGAGATTGGGCAGTTAGCTACCCCTCGTTCGTCCTCTCGGCGATGCCTGGGGTTTGCGAATGGTTTATCTGCCATGCTGGGTACTTCTCGGTTGCAGCCCCTCTATGGATCCGTTGATGTTTATGCACGTGTGCTATCACAAGCAACCGATCTGCTCAAGAATAGTGGTAGCTCTGAACTGCGAGTCGCAAGCACTCAAATTCAAGTCGCATGGATTCTCATAGGGGGTCTGATGCCTCTTGGACCTAGTTTTGTCAAAATCCATTTGTCTCAACTGATGCTGCTGTGGAAAAATGCTCTGTCTAAACCTTTGGGCAAGGCGAATACAGCTGAGCGAGGTCCCTTAGAGACAAGTTTCCTTGCACATGTTAGGGAATGCGCCTTAGGATCGATTCTCTCCTTCCTTGAATTCAACGGCAAATTAATCACCGTAGATGGAAGTCGACGTTTGGCTACGATGTTGCAAAATACTGTTGCTTTCTTAGATGATGTAACGCTGCCAAAGACATCGGAGGACATTTCGCAACGCCTTTCCCCTTCCTTGCAGTTGCATGATTACGTGGTCATGGTCCGTCGTCGCGTGCTTCAATGCTTTACGAAATTGGTGAAGCTTAACCAGACCAGCCATGCCGAGATCATGTCTCAGTCAAGTCTTCTCAGCTTAGCTATATCTTTCTTCGCGGACCCAGATCTCACACTTGCTAGTCCTACAGAAAGTTCTATTGCCGCTTCGACAGGGCAATTCGAGAGCCTTTGGGATCTGTGGGATAACTTTGGTTTCGGCCTCACTGGTCTTGCCCGGGATTATGTCAACGAAACACTGGCTGGAAAGCGTGCTGGGCGAAGCACTCCTTGGATTACGGACGACTCTAAAGATCAGGAAATTGATGATGTTGTGAGTTACGCAGATACAAGCTCGGTTTATCATATTACTGACAACTTTAGTTGAATTTCCCCACTGGCCAAGCTAGTGAACATGACTCTGTGCTCCTTTACAGCAAACAAGACAGCCAATCTGCCTTTCACACGGATCCTCCGGCCATAGAAGTGGTCAACACTGCTATAGAGCTTTTTGCCGTCGCTCTTCCACTGCAAACCCCCAAAGTCCAAGAGAGTAGTGTTGAACAAATTGCCACCCTCCTTTCATCTCACACTTTGCAGAGGAATCCAGGTCGCAAAGCTGCCATGTCCATCAACATTGCTATAGCTCTGTTGCACACTCTTAAAGTGGCGGTTAAGGAGACCTCCTCTCTTCCTGGCAATTTGGATCTGTCCACGAGCAAGATAATGCAAGAACTTTTACAGGTAAGTTATGTGTTATTTGTTTGTTTGTTTTTCGTCTCATCTAATTGGGTTTGCAGAAATTCGTCATGGACCCTGATGCAATAGTTCGAACGATTGGCTTTGAAGCTCTCGGAAGGCTCTGTAACAGCGCCGGAAATGCTTTTACCAGTACCCAAATTAACTGGTTAATCGATACTATTGTCGAGAACCGTGAGCCGAATGCACGTGCAGGATGCGCTGCCGCTTTAGGCTGCATACACTCACAGGTTGGTGGTATGGCCGCAGGTTTTCATCTAAAAACCATTGTTGGAGTTCTCATGTCGTTATGCAACGACCCGCATCCCGTCGTACATTTTTGGGCTCTGGATGGCCTAGAACGAGTAGCAGAATCTGCCGGATTGACCTTCTCGGCCTACACTTCAAGTTCGTTGGGCATGTTAGCCCAGCTATACATTGCAGACTCTCACAACGAGGAAGCATCCTCTTTAGCAACGTCGAATCTTGAGATTATGTTCCCCACCCCTCTCATTATTGGTCGTGCGGTGGATTCGCTTATCAACGTCTTGGGTCCCGATTTGCAAGATATCACAAAGACACGCAATCTCATTTTGACGCTGGTGCGTCAATTCCAGCTTGAAGAATCTGCAGCAATGACCACACAAAGCTCTCGATGCTTGGATCATCTCTCCTTATATGCACCATCTCATGTAGACTTTTCTGCATACGTCAAACGCTTGCAAACTGAACTCGCATCGAAGAGCCCATTGATGCGCGAGGCGGCAGTCCGTGGGTTGAGTAACTTAATGAAACGAGATGCGGAGTTGGTTCTTACTACGCCAGCGTCTACTTTGGAGGATGAGATTTGGCTTGCCCTTGATGACTCGCCCGACAGTACATCCATAAAAAGCTTGATTTGCAATTGGCTGCAACAAACCGGCCTGTCACATACAGAGCTTTGGGTTCAACGCTTCCAGAATGTGCTTACTAAAACTCGTGCCAAGGCGGAGGACGCCCCCCAAAAGCCAATACGTGTGGCCACTGTATCGGAGCTTCCAGATGACGAAGTAGCTGGGTTTGCCTCAGCCGTTGCTGGTGATCAGGAGGACACAGATAACAACGCGACTGCCGGTCAAGAGTTGTTGAAATGGCAAACCCGCAATTTTGCATTGAGTTGTCTTAGTGAGCTTCTCTCCATGGTCAATGACCATATTTTGCCAGATCAGACCATTCCCGCAGAAGCAGCTCTTCAGCATAAAATCGGCGACATTGTCCGAATAGCTTTCTCTGCTTCGACCGCCAATGTTATAGAGCTCAGAGTTTGGGGTCTTAAAATTCTCGACCAAATTCTCAAGGTGAGTTTCGCTGTATGTATTCATCTAGGCTACGCACTAACAGTTCTTCTAGATGTTCGGCAAAACCCCTGACCCGGATTTTACTGAGGCTTCTCTGCTCGAACAATACCAGGCACAAATCGGCTCGGCCTTGACTCCAGCATTCGCAGCTGATTCCTCTCCCGATCTGGCCTCGGAAGCAATCAATGTGTGTGGCACCTTTGTTGCTACCGGTATCGTCACAAATGTGGATCGCATGGGCAGAATTTTCCGACTTCTTGTAGTTGGTCTGGAAAACTTTACTAGTAAGTGAGCTGTCTGTCTTTAGTAATCTTAAATATATCCACTAATCATTTCTAGAAAATCCGGATGTTACCGAGATTGGCGACCTGAAAGGTCTCAACTCCAATGCAAGGGTCATGGTAAAGATGGCACTTTTCTCCGCCTGGGCACGACTACAAATGGCAAGCTTAGAGCAGCCTTATCTGGTTGAGATTGTGAAACCATACACAGCCATGCTCACACCACTCTGGCTGTCTTCTCTGCAAGAATTCGCTAGGTTGCGTTTTGAGCCTGACATTTCTGGTAGTCTCGGCACTCCGTCGACAGGAAATCTCGACGAGGTTTATGCCGCCCTCAACAGAGAAACTCTCCTTAACGTAAGTACGCTCTTAAGATTATGATTTGCACTATACTAAGTTACAAAGTATTATCAAGATTCTTGGCTGAATCTCGTCGACGCTATTGCGAGCTTGGTTGAGAAAGATAGTGATTTTGTTTTCGACGCACTAGACAACAAATCCATGCAAGATCAAGACGAGGAACAGAAAGCCGATGCCAACGGAGAAGTTTCTCGTGGAAAGGGTGATAGCATTAATTACCGCGACGAGCCCGTCGCTTTCTTTTTTGTGCTTTTCGGTCTTGCCTTTGAGGCTCTAGTGGATCAGTCCATAACCCCTCTTCAAAGACTGGAGATTCTTCAGGCCTTAAAGAAGATACTTCGACCTACTGTTTCTGGTAACGCCGTATATCAAGACGCTGTGTTCTCGGAAACGATAGACACTCTTGATCGTCTAGTACTAACAGAAGGTTACAACATTCAAACGGTCATAGTGGAGACTGCTAGAAACCTGTCGTTGGATCACCCAGCAGCCCAGGGTGGTCAAGATAGGGCTGACAATTTGTCTGATGATATCGAGCAGCTCTTTGAGCTAACAAGAAACATCATCCTCGTCTTGGCTGGCTTGTTGCCGAACTTGAGTGATGCAAGCTCTCGCACATTCAACGTTACCTCTGAAGATTCTCTGGTTCTAATCCGTCTCGCTTTATCCTCGCTGGTTGATGTGGCCTCGGTATTCCCGGAGATCATCCGGCATGATCTTCATGCTTGTATTTTGCACATTTTCAGCACTGTCCTTGCAACTGGAATCTGTCAGGCCGAAGTTGTTCCTCATGCCCTCCCAATATTCCGCCGGTTTATCCAAGGTGTCAGTCCGAAAGATTCACCATTAACGGAAGCAGTCTCGTTGCAAATGCGAGGTTGCCTGACGCGTTTCTTGACGACACTTACAATCGCTCAACGCCGGGAATCAGAAACGTCCCTGGCCTGTGCAAAGAATACCCTTCTCGCCATGACCATAGTCATCACTACGACTGGCCACGCTCTGCCACCTCATGATCCTGTGCTTTGCAAGGTTCTTGACGAGTTTCTGGACTGCTTGCAGGATGTGGGCCTTGCTAGTGTTGCTGCAGGATGTATTCGGTCCGTGCTTATGAACCCAGGACCAAGATCTGCCACGGATTCGGTTATTGCACGCTATTTGTTCCCCAGGCTCCTCGCATTCGTGGCTGAGGTGCCTAATGATAGAGGCGAGCCTCCGATCGACCCGGAGAACTCGCGCACAGCAATTGCGCAAAGCCTGGTCCTGTTTATCAGCACTCCGGCAGCGGTCCCAAGAACTCAGTTACCGACAGCTGTGCCTATGGTCGTCGCAGCTCTTCTCGCACGTGCCCAAAAAGACGGGGCCTCTGTATATCCGGAGACAGCTGTTCGACTACTGGAGATAGGCAAGTTGGACGCAGTGCTGTTCCGCACATTATTAGCTCGCATGGAACCAGAACAAAAGTCTCTTGTAGAGGAGATCCTACGTAGCGCAGATACAAGCGCTTCAGCCAAGGCTGTTGATTCTGAGGCTGACCGGAAAGCTGCCCCAACTATTGCTCTCCGTATGGACTTTTGATTATGCGGGAGATGAAGTTGATGACTTACGATTATGACAAAACAACAAAATTTCTAGAAAGATGTATATATCACAAATGTATGTTGTATCCGTCTTTTGTGATGCATGTCGCCGAATATATTATTTATCAGTTTTGACAAGATGTAACGCCCAATATATAAGGAGGTTGATATAAACCAATGTAGATGGATCAAAAAAAGGTCGTAAATCATTCTATATGTACAAGAATTTATAACTCATCTCTCGTGTTGGGTTTCGCCTCTGACTTTGGCGGCGAGGGCGCGCTCTCAGCCCTCAAACGGGCCATGAATTCCTGGTCACCGTCAGGCGTGCCTAGCACAGCGGCTTTCTCTTGGGCACCTTTGTCGGGTTGGCAGGTATCGGCGTATTTCCTCATGTACCGTGGCAGAACAACCTTCCATAGCTTATCATCTGACAGGTATTTATACCTTTCTTCTTTACAGACCTCACCAGAGACGAGCCTGAACATGGTCAACATGTTGCTGGCAGCCACTTTGGCGGCCTGTTTCTTGAAGCAGTAATTCCACTGGTTTAGGTTATCGCTCCCACTGGTACAAAAATGCTGTCCTGGCGCCAGCAGCCCGTCGCATTCTTGTTTTGTTGCCGTTGCTATGTCTTCGCCGATTCGGGTAAACGTCTGCTTGAAGTTATCCGACAGCGACATCTCTCGTGCCATGGTGTTAATCAGCGGCAGGAATGCGTGTTCGCGTGTCCAGTCGTCCCAGGTCGATATCACCGGTTGGCAGCCGCGCGCACATATCTCGGTTTGGTATGAGCTTCCAAGAGAGTCCCAGCGAGTGGCGATTGTCTTGAGGAGAGCCATGGCGCAGGATTCTGCGTAGGTGAGGGGAAGGCAGAGGAGGAAGACGAATAAAACGGTGAAAGGATTGGCAGAGCTGGAAGAGAAGCTCCAGCGATGGGATATACGCATTGTTTCCAAGCCCTGTTTACTTTTTATTTTGTCGGCGTGACAGGGAGGAACAGCAGACAACGAACTGGACGGCTTGGGAGGGAAGCGAGAACGAAGTAGAGCTCATCTTGGAGATCGACGTTTTAACAAAGATGCCGGAGTGCTGCCCTCTGACTGGCTACCTCGGCTGTGGGTGGGCCGGATCTGGGGTAGCCGACATTAGCTCCTCATACAGGTATGCAGTGTCATGCAATAGTTAACGTAATTCACAAGCGAGCCGGCCACCCAAGCGACCCGGCCACCTCTCCTGAAAATAACTCTATATTGATTTCAAATCTGAATTTCTAACTCATATATCAATTATATATAAAAAATTAATTACTAGTATGATTAGGATATTGATTTATTTTATGTTCTTTAATCCTATAACTACTGTAGCGAAATTGGCGGCGTACGACTGCTTGAGAAGCTGGGAGCTCTAGCTTACCTGGAGCAGTAGTAACAGCTTGAGATATCTTAATTTAATCTTGTATAAGTGTTTAAGCTTCTTCTCTAGTAATTCCTTGCTTAATAGATATCTGTTTTTTAGATTTTTAACGTTTTTGCTTCTTTTTTTTATGTATAGCCTGTAAATTATAATTTTCTTTCTATATGAGTAAAAGATTATTTATAGTTATTTTGTAGGTCTTTAATATCTATATAATTGTTTAATTAATCACTTAATTTAGACTTTCTATATGTTTATTTATATGTTTTATAATTATAGTTGACTGATATATGAATTAGTGTATATTTTAAAGGGTTTGTAAGTAGGATAATTATATATTATTTAATTAACTTAGAAAGAGGGTTAATATCTTTAATTAAATATTAAGTTGTTTAATGACTTAATTTGGATTGAAAGGTATTAATCTAATAACTATGAAGCTATTCTGAATAGTTTAAGCTTTATATGTCTCTGTATAAGCCTATGAAAATACTGTTAAAAAGTCTATTTTGTTAATATAATTAAATCTAAGCCTTATTTGCTATTTAATAATATGCTTATAATATTACTTTAAAACTGTAAAATAACCTATATTAAGAGGCTATAAAAGGTATGAGAAATGAGTAGATATATAGATTAGAATAATCTTATTCTTAATATATGTACAATTAAATTTTAGGATTAAATGATTTCTATATTTATTAAGAATTAATATTCTATATAATCCTATTGATTGGCTATTAATATAAAGAATAAAATGGGTTTTAAGCTATTCTAATCTTATTTAATTTGTAGTCTAGTTATTTTTACTAATATTAATCCTCTAATTACTTAGAAGATTATTAAATTAGCCTAATTATATATTTTTCTTTGCTTTAAAAATAATATATAAAGGAATAGTCTAATTAATTAAATTTATTGTTTTAATTGTAGTTACTTATTCTTGATTTTTAGATTATAAAAGCTTTGACTGAGTATATTAATTACTTTTAGTAATAATCTTTATAGTTATACAAAGTTCTATAGTAAAACTAGTTTTATTAAAATTATAGATATCTTCTAGTAGGATCTTATATTTAGATATAGTATCTTATATATAATTAAAATATTTTTAAATAATCTTTAGATTTTTATATTTAGCATATTTATAATTATATTTTTTTATAAATTTAAAATTAATCTCTAGATGACATTTAATCAGATTGGTTATTTAATTTTTTCTAACTTATGGTTTACTATGTTGTAAAAGAATATAATTGGCTATTTCTTGTATGAGAGAATACTGGGGAGATAATCTATATTGATCTAGATCAAGAATCTATTTAACAAGTGAATCCTTCTCAGATTGAGTTAATTTATGATAGTTGGTGTGTGTTATTTGTCGATATTGTATACTGTTCATGCAATCTTGAAGAGTGGTATGAGGGACTGTATAGATTTGCGTAGCTTCACGAATACTGTGAATTTTGCCATTTTTTAAGTTGGAAATAGCTAATTCGATCTTTCTTTCTATTTGAGCCGATTTTAGAGGATCTTTTTTGTGAATTGGTGGCATTTTGACGCGTTGAAATATGAGAAATCAATATAAAGAGTTATTTTCGGGAGAGGTGGCCGGCTCGCTTGGGTGGCCGGCTCGCTTGTGAATTACGTTAATATTAGTGTCATTTATGTAATCTATAGTTGATCTTTGACTACCAAAGCTCTCCGTGAAGCTTCTCTTTCCTACTACAAGTAGCTATATTTTTTCCTAACTTCCAGTTCCAACATTATAAAGGGTATCAACCGAGCTCGTTTCCCCCCTTCTATGTAGGAGTCGACCGAAGCAAGGCCCATCTTAATCGGTGGCGGTTATCATATAAAAGAAATCAAGTCAAAGTACACGGGTCCTATCCCAAAGTTTCGCTTGCAAGAGCGTCCGAGAGAGACGGAGAGGTTTCGGACTGTGCAGCTGCATCAGTTACGTGCTCCGTGGTGGGAGACGGCTTGACAGCCGCCTGTTTCTTTTCTAGATCATGTGTGTAGACTGAGTAAAACTTCAGGAACGTAATAGCCATAACTGATTTGTGTCGTCAGATGTCAGTTTCATTGCATCAATAGTACCATGGAATGGCTGAGACTTACGCGCACTGAATGCGATGGCCAATGCTGCCCGCCGCGTAAGAACCCATCTCAAGCCTTCAGCCTCGCTTTTACCATCACTAGCCAAGGAGACAGCAATTCTATAGTTGAGCTCTTGTATCCCAGTATCCAGACCGCGTTGCTGCTCGCGAATCATCATCTTATGGTCGTTCCGCATCCCTTTCAGGTCATCATTCAGCCTCGCCAGTTCCTGGTTAAGTCTGAGATTCAAAATGTCGGCTTCATGTTGTAGATGCGTTCGTGAAGCCCGCTGCCGCTCAATTTCCGCTTGTCTGGATGTTTGCAACGATGACTGGAGTTCGGAGCAGGCAGCCTTGAACAAGTATGCTTCGTTTTCGCTGTCCGATTTGGAAGTAAGAGTTTCTTCCGCAAGGTTCAGCTTGTCTTGTAAAATGCCGCGAATGGCCTTCATGGCTGTGATAGCTTGCTCTTCGGTAAAGCCGCCTCCTTGAAGATCCTTCACAAGACTGTACGAATCAAAATGATGGACATACGGCGTAGGCGTGAGGTGTGGTATTCCTTGTCTGTCCTCCACTATCCTCGTTAAACTCATATCTGATGACTGCGGCATTTGAAGGACCGCATCGAGCGGGTTTTGTGGCGGAGGAACCTCCCGCGATGTCTTTAACTCATCTTTGGCTTCTTGCGGCGTAGCATCGTTCTGCTCTGGGCTTTGCGCTGTTGTCCCTTGCGCGTCTGCGATTTCTTCTTTATCAGCTTGCGCGTTTTTCACGTCGCCGCTGTCGTTGGGCTCCTTTTCCGGAACGGAAGATTTGCTGTCTTGCTTCTGCGCTATTTCCTGTGGGGCATTCTCGGACTGCGATTTCGGGATAGCATTTTTCTTCGTTGATTTTGCACTCGATTCTTTTGCGGGTTTGTTCTTCGTTCGTGGTAGCGGAGGGATCTTTGGTTCTACCGCTTGTCCGCGCCGTGGTGGGAACGTCTCTTGATCGCGACGATGACTCGTGTGGAAGCTTGTTGATGCCGAGGTCGAGAAACGAAAAGGACGGACGGTTGGTTCGCAGGACCGAACTGACCGAAACAGTTGGGGGTAGAGAAACGGTAGCCGCGGTGCAGCCATGGCGTGGTGATGTGAGTTGAGGTTGTAGAAAAATGAAACTGCTCCACGATGTGATGACGATGTAATTTAGGGTCTTCTCCGCGGCGAACCAGTCCCGTGTCCCGTTCTCCGGCGGTGTCTGGTCCACGCCGAGCAACTCTGTTTCCACGCCCTCTTTGTAAAGAAGCAAATAAAAACGCTAATCTTGATAACGAATTTGAAAGGGCAATTACCTCCTATGTGTGTTTATATAAATCTCTATCTACATCTAATGGCACAGCCGTAAAGGCTTAATTTGCAAGGAGACCAAAAAGTAGCTCCGTCCGTTTCCAGAACTCATGAGCAGATTCCTGCAGTCTACCGATGATGCTGTCGCTGTCTTCAACTTCAACTTGAATCTTTTCGATGAATTCGTCCAAGGGATCATTCTTGCTATGGTCAATTGACAGGGCATCGCGAAGGTAGAACGCGTCTAGCGCAATTTGAATCTTCCAATCTCGGGCATTGTGCAATCGCTTGGGGCGATCCTCCTTGGGCACGGCAGTCCCATCTGCAGTCTCCTCCACGGAGTCTTCAGTCTCTTCTTCTTTTTGTTCAGTATCTTTTTGGTCCCTCTCGCCTTGGTGAACAAAGGTGTTGAGCTGTTCTAGCTTCTTAGAGAGAGATTCTGAGATCTCTGTACTCAATTTTGCTTTCAGAACTGCAGCTGCAGGGGAGCTCCATAGATCCGGACCAAGGCTTTCCATCGCTACCACGAGACGTCGAAAGTACTGAAATGTTGCTGGTAATGGCTGGGTTGGTAGTTCGGGGCTTCCATCCCATAGAGAACGGCCAGGTAACCGTTGTGCAGTACTTTTTAATGGGCGAAGGGAATTTGTCACCGGTACTTGGAAAAGAATCTCTTGGACCAAAATATCAAGTAACGAAGGCACCATATCTTGGGCAAAACCCAAGCTCTCGTCGTGTATAATCTCAGACGGGCCGTTTCGCCGAATTTCCCTGATCAATCTCAGGAGAAAGGCTGCTTTACTGCTCCGATCAGCATCTCCAAAAGCCTGGGTAACAGCATTAAAGACTGTCTGCAAGTCCAGGAAAGCCTGTTTAGTGGCATGCACTAGTTCCTCGTTCAACAAGTGAGGATCGTCCTCGTTCAAGAGAGTCGCTGGATCGTTATCCAGCTTTTCATCGTCATCGCCGTCATCAAGAGTTTCTTCCCATCTAGTGTGTTTCAAGTCGTCGATCAAGGTCCTGGAGCGCTCAATCGTCACTAACCAAGAGTCATACAGCTTCAATACACTAGAGACCTTCGTATCTCGTCCGAGAAGGGTGTCCATGACGACTTTTTTAAAGGTCGTCGCTCCATTCGAATACTCTAGGGATGTCAGGCTAGGGTCCCAGAGAGACTGCGTCTTCTTTGTTTCTTCATGGCTCCATTGGTCGATGTGGCTCTTTGCTGCATCACCGATCGAAGATAATCCTTGGGCCTGATTGAGAAGGATAGTTCTCAATTGTGTGTTGAAAATACCTCTGATTCCTTCCAACACACTGGTTGATGAATGTGTCATTGTCGCAGGTGCGGCAGAAAGCCACATATCCAATATTTCCTTCCGTAAGGAGAGCACGTCTTTAAAACCATCAAAATCCTTTAAAACTGCGGCACTGCTCTCTGAGAAGCGGGTAAAGGCTTCCTTGGACCATTTCTTGATTAGTTGCTCCGCAGATTGCTTGGTGAGGCTGTCGGACTTGATCCAGGGAGTAAAGTTCTTGACATCGCTAGCTACCCATCGTCCAAAAACGTCGAGGTCAAGCCCACCTAAGCCCTGGATATCGGTGTCAGTCAACAGAGGTTGGCCCTGTAGTTTTGCCAGGGCATCAGGCAGTCGGCGGGAAGATAGAGTCTTTGTATTTTGCAGAGTTTGTATGTAGAGATTGAGAGCCTTCGGCACACTTTCTCTCGAATGACTGCAGCGTTCCAGTTGTCTCACGATGCTTTCTAGTCGAACGGTATGGAAATGAACAAGCACATCATGCGGTGATGAACTATAGGAGAGGCAAAACGCAGACATTGAGTCAATAATGTCTTCAATGCTTGAGCTTGCCGACCCTAACTTTCGGTTGATCCGTTTTCGTATGGTCTTTCGCAAGTTGTCAAGTTGGCCACTCAAATTTTCCACAAATGACGGGGCGTTTGGGTTCTGCGACAAGGCTTTGTAGAGAAATCTCGAGATGACCATCAACTTCGATGCCAATAAGAGGGACTTGTGTTTGCGCAATAGTCGCCCGATGATGGTTGTACAGCGGTGAAGCAATGCGATTTGCGCGGCGAGGGCTCGATTATTCTCAACATCGTCTGCTAATTTCTTATTGGCATCCACGGATTTATCCGACTTCTTGCTTAATAAATTCGTATTGCAGCGTAGACCGAGACTGGCAAGCTTCTCCTCAACCTCTTGGTTCTCCGTGTTCATTTCCACAATTGTTTCTGCGGTCTCCAGCAGCTCACGATATCGCGTCCTAGAGATACCCAGGTGACCCAGTTAGTATCATAGCAGGCGGATTAAGACGAGGGCTTGCGCATACCCGACCATAGATCGCAGCTTCTCGCGATTGCTTGCAATGTCGCGCCGCAACTCCTGCTCCAGCTTTCGAACGGTAGGGATGGGGTATTGAAATGCCTCCTCCCATGATTTCAGGTTCTGGGGATCCGGAGTATCTGTTGCCATTGTTGTCTGGAGGCTGCCTGCGCGAGGGCAAGCCTTATTTGTGGTCAAGCTTGGGACCGCCAAACGCAACGTGTGGTTTTAGTGCTACACGGACAAATACGTATCGGAGCGCACAGGCCACGCGGGAGGCTAGCAGCAGCGAGGCAGATGCAGCCTCAGGCTTGGAGTCAACCTCAGTGACTCACTGATTTGATCTTTGGGTGAGTCATGGTGAGATTATTTATGGAATGTCTGACCAGGAGAAAAAGAATGTGAAGATTTCGAGTCAAGGGAAAATCTGCTTAGAGTTGCAGGTGCCGTTCTCGACCGCAGCTCAACCCGCACCTGCCTCTTATCGCGGCTGCCCCGCCTGAAAAAAGTTCCCCTCGCAACTCAGCCATCTCTGTTTGCTCTGCGACATCAAGCACGCTTCAAGATGCCGCACGTTGATTCCGAGCCTGCTGGTAATTCTGGAACTCCTGATGCTGCTGAGGCTTCTGAGGGCATGACGGCGCTCCCATTCCCCCCCGTTACGAAATCTCACATCCTACACTGCTCGTATCATTACTGGCATCCGTTGTATGTAAATACCAAAGTTTCACAGCATGACACTAGGTCGCTGATATATTGTCTACAGGTACCGTGCTAGTACGCCAAAAGCTCGTTTAATCCCCCTGACAGACTCGTTCATCTCCTACCTTCGCGCAGACGGAATCGTTCTTCCACCAGATCAACCATCCCGTGCTACCTTCACCGACGACGACAGTGGTTTTGAAGCTTCTGATGACGAACAAGATGATGATGAGAATGAAGATCCATCGACTGCTTGGCCTGGAGTTCACAGTCAGATAAAGGAAACTATCCAAGAACTGGGCGGCAAAGTAACACCAAAGTTGAACTGGAGTGCGCCAAAAGACGCAACGTGGATCGCCGTCACAAACGACCTTCAATGCCAGGCACCAAATGATATCTACATGCTCCTCAAGAGTAGTGATTTCATCACACATGATTTGGAACACGCTTTCGATGATACGGACCCTGAACCAAGCGAGTCAACCAGTGAGCCAGCCTCTGAACACTTGGATGTTTCGAAAATCCCATACCATCTCGTTCTCCGCAAATACTTCAATCTCAACCCTTCGTTGGAATTCCGTTGTTTCGTGCGCAACCGCAAACTTCTTTGTCTGTGCCAGCGAGACTTGAACCACTTTGATTTCTTGTTTCCTATGCGAGATATGCTACGATCTCGGATACAGGCGTTTTTCGATGGCAAACTGCGAGATACATTTCCAGATCCAAACTTTGTCTTTGATGTCTACGTTCCCCCGCCTCATGAAAGGGTCTGGCTTATTGATATCAATCCGTGGGCCATTCGAACAGATCCTTTACTATTCAGTTGGATGGAAATTCTCACAATGAAGGAACCGGGTCCAATCGAAGAAGGATTTGTTAGACTATCACTCAAGAGTGATAACGGAAATCTGGCAGAAGGTCATTTATCAGAGGCTGGAGACGACAGCGTTTCTGAGCAAGAAGAGGATGACGAGGTTTCGGATGTTGAGGATCTATCTGTGTTCCCAGAGCTTCGACTGGTGCGACGTGACGATCCGGAAGCTTATGGGTTCACGACACCTCAGTATTCCGCCCACAAACTACCTCGAGACGTGGTTGATGCTTCACAGGCGGGTCCAGGAGGCATGGAGTCGTTTATGCGCCAGTGGCAGGATCTCCTTGCCAAAGAGTACCAGCAGCAACAAGACGAGTCGAGTGATGACGAATAAAAGGAGCAACGATACAGATTACGAATAGACTCTGGAGTTTAGGTATTTTGTTTTTTGCTTTTGCAGGAGGCATGGGAACGGCAGTTTAGGTGCTGCTTAAAAGTTTTCGGAGATCATCTTCTTATGAACTGCTATTAGAAGTAAATAATTAGCACAAGCTTGGTTGGAATTAAACAGATGGGTATGGATATCCGTCATTACAGTGATACTGCCTGTATGTAGATGAGTGACTGTGATTTTGTTCGATGTTTCTTACAGCAGCCAGACCCAAAGGCAGACGCCAAGTCAAATATCTTCATAAAATTGAACCTATTATACTTGTGAAAAGGCTTATAGTTTATGCTTCTTCTCTCCAGACGCAAGCTTCCTAAACTCCTCTTGCGGAATGCCAGCATTGAATCTCTCAAGTGCCCCGTAAAACTCAGCAACATTCTGCTTATCCAGGCTCTCACGCTCGGGACGACGAATCAACTCTTTGATCTTGAGGAGACTCGATTGGTTGAGGTGCAGACCCAACCGATCGTCGACCTCAGCCAGCACAGCTTTCAAAAAGCCAGCAGAATCATCCTGCTTTCCGGACGGGGCGGATATAACCTTGTTCACGAAGCCGGTTGACGTGAGTTCGTCGATGGTGATGCGCTTGCTCATGATCAGGGCCTCGTTGGCCTTGGAAATGCCCAGGCGCTCGACAAAGGCTCGCGATGCACCGCCTTCGGCCACCAGGCCTAGAGACGAGAAGGGGGTGAGGAGGAAAGTATGCGGAGCGGCGTAGATGAAGTCTGCAAATGCGACGATGGCAGCGCTCAGGCCAACGACGGGGCCGTTGAGCGCAACAACCAAGATCTTTGGGTGGTTGTAGATTGTGCGTGTAAGGTCCAGATTGTTCACGGAGAGGAAGCTGATCAGTTTGCGGCGCTGGCCGGCAGTGTCATTGTCTCGAGTCGGTCCTGTCGCATTGATATCTGCTCCGCTGGATATATCAAAATAACCGTTAGTCAAGCTGTCAATTGCGGGTATCTAATGGTCGGGAGCTCCGGCATACGCGGAGAAAAACCGTCCGGTTCCTGTGAGGACGGTGATGTAGATGTCATCTCTTTGTTCAATCTCGCGGAACCGCTCGCCAAGGAGGTGATATAGGTCGTGGTTCAGGGCATTGAGCTTGTCGGCACGGTTGATCGTGATGATGGCGGTGCGGTCTTGGTACGTGACAGTGATGGAGTTGGGGTCTGCCATGATGTTGGTCTGGTTGTCAGTGTCAGATGGCAATCAATTGATCAATTGATGATATGTCTTTTCGACGGATAACGGTTTGAGATACAAGACGGAGAACAAATAATTAAACTCGGCTTTTGCGGGGAGCCGAGGTCCAGTCCAGCTGTGTGATTGGCTGACCCGGCCTACCTCGGGTTCGTCTGCACACTGTAGGGCTGACCACCGAGGATTGAATAGTACTATACAGACTCTACAAAATATCGGGAATTATTTGGACTCAATGTACTGAGTGCCATAGAATGAGTGAGCAAGGTGTTCAATTACCATAGAGAGAGGCGATCATAAGCACTCGACAAAGTACCGCTTGGGAGGTCATCTGAGATACAATTGTTGATGAAGCCGTGTATTTAATTTGTAACTGTGTCACGCTCCAGTCAATTTCTATTCTAAAATCAATAAAACAAGACAAACCCCGTCTCTCTGGAGTTCCTTATAATGTATTGTCTCGGTATGTCTGGTTGGAGATTTGTTTGCACTGTTTGCACGTCCATCTTTCAAAGTGGAGTCCGTATCAAAGATTGGAGATGCGACATCAACAGGCGCCTCTGCAATCAAACCATTCTCACGACAATTTATTCATCCCAGCTATACCGATAGTACCTCATTGAAAGAACTGGCTCTAGACAAACTGTACGAGAACTTGCGCAATCACATATCACCCGAACACGACGTTTTGAGTTCGCTTACGGAATCCGCGGCAGGAGGAATCTCATACTGCGCATCAGTTATCTTGCGAGTGAGGAGAGATACAAGCGTATTATTTCGGAACATCTTTCACAGACTCCCAATTTGAAGTCAACCCGCATACATTCACAATGTCGGCACTCCTCCGCAGACTCTCGGGTGGGAATCTAGAAGTCTTCAAGGTAACCTACTGGCGACACTTTCTATGAAGTTGAAGTACTAATACAAACCCTCTCATAGTTTGGAATGTATATTCTCTTCCCCATCGGCTGGATGTACTACTTTGGCACCAATCTCGAAGAACGATTCACAGTCCGCGACTTCTGGCCCACGGCCGAACAATCCCACAAAATCCCCGAATCGAAAGAGGAAATCGATCGCGAGCTGAGCAGGATGCGAAGGCTAGATACTCTCAAACGAGAACGCAGGCTGCGAGAGCAGCAGCAACAAGAGACTGCTGCTGCGGCTGCTGAGGAGACGAGCCAATAATAACATTTTGAACGATCAGTATACGAATCCTCTGTCGAAAAAAGAAGCGACGATATATTTCACCCTCTTGACGCTCTCCGTTCCCATATTTTCTGTTCGATGCATCTGTGTGCATGTTGGCCACGGAAGTCATTTGTATTACTAGGAGTTGGCATGCAACCATTTGCTCCAGATTGTATAACATATGCGAAATCATGTCTTGAGTATGTACGAGTGGCCATTCTCGGAATAAATCCAAAATGAACAAACTATCAGTTTGAAAATTTGCATTGATTTCAACTTATTCCTACTGCTACTACCAAGTTTCATGTAACAACATATCAAAATAATAGTGGATCACTCTAACCTATGTAACAAACATCCGCTCTCGGATTTGTCCCCAAAAGACCAAAGAAACAGCATTCGTCTAACATGTATGCCAAGTTCAAATTAAGTCCGGAGCAAAGCCTCCCATATACATAAAATATACACACGCACAAACGCCACGAAGCGCCCTCCCGCTTAATATCAAAGAATACATGAAAAACAAACATTGACACTGCCCAGTCTTTTGTTCCGACTCTTGTTCAAATGTATTTTTTTAAGCATAAAAACAAAACTGGGGTAGTATCGCCTCCTTTCGAAACCGCTGTGATAGTGGCGGCCGCCTCAGAGTTCGCCCAGAGCGGTGGCGACAGGCGCTTTAACGGTTTCGTAGACGAGGTTGATATTGGCTGTAGACGAAGCGCCAGCGCCCTTGAGTACAGAACTCGCAGATGGAATGTAATCTTGGATCATGGAGACGTCGGCTGTGAGATAGTAATGGACATGGCCGTAGATAGACGCGACGTGGTCTGGAAGATAGATATAGGCGGCGGTGACGAGAAGGGTCATGAGGCCGAGCACGAAGAAATCTGACGCAAAAAAAGGTGTTAAAAAAGGGGGGCGGGTGAAGTGAAAACCAGAAGCATCTCAGCTCCGGGGTCAAGCGGAAAACTCACTGAGGATGAACTTTTCGGTTGGAGTAAGCATGTACAAAGCAAAAGTGACTTCATATTGGTAGTTCTTCAGGCGCAACCACCGAACAAACGAAGTCAACGGCGAGGGTGACGAAGCAGACGTTGTTTGGGACATGGTTGCCTTGGTGGATTGTGTCTTCTTTTACTCCTGAGAATGATCCTCGCGCAATAAATCTCGAAAACCGGTCTCAATTTGCTTTTTTCTTTAGTCGAGGGGGATGTGGTTGTATTTCCTCCGAAAGAAACGTTTTTCAAACGCAGTAGAAACACAAAAGCAGGTTGATCAGAGTCTCTTGGGAGAAAATGTCCGCCGTGCCGCAGCAGCAAGTTTGAGATAAGTTGTCAAATAATAATAATACGTACCGCTAATCCCGTTGGAATCTAGGTCCCGGCCCCACATCACATCAACTTCGTCTCAGATCCAAATCCGATTCAACGCTTGACATCAAGAACTGCAAATGTTGATATGAAACACAGTTGACGGTGCCCCCAACGCATGGAGCCAGTCTTTCAACGCTTTTTCAAAACAAGTGGCCGGCTCGCCCGATCATTTTCAACATATCCCGCCCGCCCCATCAAGCATCTGCCCCCACGCCCCAAGCTTAACGATGCCGATATCACGGGGACCTATCTCAAAGGCTCTGGCCCTGGTGGCCAAAAAATCGTAAGTTAATCCATTAAGCTGGCAAATAGGCACTTGCATGCGGCTCTTCCTGTTAGTAAATTAGTAACACAGACCATAGAACAAAACCAACTCTGCTGTGCAGCTGATTCACAAGCCGACGGGAATCGTGGTAAAAAGCCAGGCAACCCGATCGCGGTCGCAGAACCAAAAGATCGCGCGCGAGCTCTTGGCTGCAAAGGTTGAGGAGCTGGAGAAGGGAGAAGACAGCCGTGAAGCAATCAAGGCGGCCGTGAAGCGAAAGAGGAAGGCCAGCTCCATGAAGAAGAAACGGCGAAAGTACCGAGCTCTGGAAGAAGAGAAAAACAATCGGCAACAAGAATCCGATGAGCCTGATGGCTTTCATGTCCCTGATTATTCTCACCAGAAACATCCCGAAACTGACAGACAAGCTGAAAGCAACTTGGAAAAATCCGAATCGGCCAGGCAAGGGACCTGACACCAGAACCATTGCATTTCTCAATTGCTGGCATTTTGGAGCGTGTATTCAGCGTGTAATCTACTACAAATAAAGTGTATATTATAGAGTAAATAAAATTATCCTTCACTGTCTACTTATCTAAACACACGATTAGGTAGGTATGGGAAAGAAGAAAACGCATTAGTGAATTCGTGAATATCTTTTTGGATGTTTTCTAAACATATCATGCAGTCATGTAGCTGGCAAGGACCTTTTGGGCTTCTGAAGATATACGCTCTTGAACAAATCCACTAACCCGGCCACCGTTCTTTGAATCGGCCTCCTTCAGGTATTTGCCAACCCACGCCTTGAGTTCGGGTCCAGTCTCGGGCCATGGATCCTTGGGCCGCGGTCGAACCGTATTCAGTGGCGTAAATCCTACTCCAAAAGCCATATCATCGACGTCATGCTCCGCGATAATGTCATCGCCCGTGGTTGGCAGAGGAGGTAACTCCAACAGCTTCAGAAGTGCCTCGCAAGTGAAGCCCCACCCTTTCTTGTACCGATTTGCGAATGCTTCGGATGTAGCAAGAGTCTTCGTAAACGATACAACAGCAGTTTTGCGGTCCAATGGCCGAGCCAGTTTCTGCGACTCGGGTAAAATAATATTCAGATAAACGGGGGTGAACAATCTATACGCGATTAGATGAAATTTCTGCATGCAAACACACAAAAACTTACTCGGGTTGGACTTTGTCAGTGACTTGGATGAAGAAGTCGGCACTGTATCCCTGATCATCTCGGGCAGAGACAAAGTGATAGAAACGAACAAAACGTAGCTGGAGGTTCTCCGTCTTTGAGTTCTGCAGACGGGTCATGATAACCTGGATGATCGAAGTGAAATATTGCTCCAACGCAGATCTTTCAAATGTCAGACCGAAACTCTTAAATCAACGTAGGTGGAAATAAACTCACGAAGGGAAGCTTCCGACAACCGCCTCCAGCAAATCAAATCCATGGCTCTCGTTAGCCTTAGTGGAAAGCAATTTCTGGAAGATGCCAAGAATAGGTTCAATCTGGTTATTTTGTAAAATAAACTGCGCGCCTCGCGGGATGATGGCGGATAGCAGCCTAACCAAGGCAGGAACGTTGCCTTTGGATTCCCACATGACGGGCATAAGGATTGGCGCAATCAGATTTTGATAGTATTCTGGCAACGTCGCAGAAGGGTTCGCTTCAAGAAGCGCGGCAAAGAGTTGGAAAACGTATGGCATGAACTCTGAAGCTAGTAAGCACCATTCTTTTAAAGTAACACACTTTTCAATCCTTACCTTGAACATCTGCCTGGAGGACTTCGGCAAACGGAGCATAGAGGGCTTGTTCTAATTTTTCTGGGTTCGCAGGGGCAGAGAACCTAAACATAGTTAGAGAAAGCTAGGGACGAAAAAAGAAAAAAAAAACCTCGAGCTAGACCTAACTTACCGAATAAAAGCGCCCATTGACTCAAAGTGGTAATAATAGAAGCGGGGATTACTAGGATTCGCACTTATGATTCTCGTGATCTTGATAAGGTGCTCGAGAACAGTGTCAGTGTGAGGAACAACCGCTTCTTTGATCACGATGAGGACTCTCATAACACATTTCATGAGGAACTCATTTTCCTGCACCTTCGGGGGCGATGGATCCTTCTCAACCAGTTGGAAAAGATGCTCCAGAAGCTCCTTAGCCAGCGGGGTAATATTGGCCGCAGGGACAATTGGCTGCCCGCTTGCGTCGTGGAATGCAAGTACTCGTTCAACTGCAATAGCTGCATAAGTGTAGACAACATAGTTTGATGAACCAAGATGTTTCACTAACATCGGGAACACTTCCTGCCACTGTGCCGGCGTGATGATGCTTCGGAACAGATACAGATACTTAATAGCATCTACTTTCAAGATAGGATGCAAGCCGCTCTCGTTGACCAAGTCGGAGGCGAGGTTGTTTTGGAAAAAGTTGGCAATGTCCACATGTTTGCTTATGCTAGTGATACCGTGGGTAGCAGTTGCTGCACCCTTGGCTGCAATCGCAGAGAATAGATAAGTAGCCGTGTCTTTGGATTTCCAGTTAGAAGCCGGGTCTTTGGAGTACTCTGAAAGGTAATGCTCGATGTATTGGAGGACTGTTTTGGTGACTAGTTCCTCGAACTTGTTAGAAAGCTGTCGGACAAAGTCTGTAGCTGCTCTGCGTCTCGTATCGCTATCAGAACCCTCCAAATCACGACGGATAAACTCAATTGGTTCATCCTCGAACAGTTCCTCGTCAGATTCCCTCAGAGCAATGTTTGGAAGCACGACTTTTTCTATGACTTGGCTAAGAGTTGATTCGTTCTCGAATAGCTTTGCGTGTTCAGGGATACCAGTTGTTGATGTCAGGAATTGCAACGCCTTGCTAACCAGTATATCGTACTTGGTCTCTTGTCCCACCGTTGTCAACAGATTCCAGGAATTTGCGACAAACTGGTCAACATGCGGCCCGAAAACGTCGCTATATTTTTGTACAAAAAGAGTTGTGACTTCAAATATGCCGGCTCTAACAAACTCGAGAACCCCCGACTCGGTATCATCGTCTGTGTGAAGCAATTGATTGTCATAGACCAGGTATTTGAGAAGCAAGTTCGCAATAGACTGCACATTATCCTCTACCATCGGAGAGAGGTCCTGACAATTGAGATCGTACATCAGCTTCACCATAAGATTCAGCTGAGTGAATGCCAGTGTAAGCTTTTCTTTGTCGTTCTTGTTCTCCTCGATGAATGCATCCAGCCCCTATGGATAATTAGTCACGATTCGTTCTACGGCACAGTCTGGTAAGACTTACCTCGAACAATGCTAGATATGGGGTTGAGAATGTAGAAAGCACATGAAGAATCTCGGTAAAAAGTTCGTCTGATCGGAAAAGAGGACGCCATCGTCGGAAAATCGAGTGCGCAACCGTAAGCACACCAATGTTGGCGGCCGGATTTTTTGGGTCCAGTCGTGACACCAAGTCCTATGGAGATCAGTCATTAGCATTGACCCACACACAGAGAAAAGAAGGCAACGGTAAGCATACAGCAACCAGTGTGTCCCATCGCTCCCAAAAATCACTGTCAGCAATCACGCTGGCTGCTTCGCCCAGCTGGGTTTGGATTCCACCAGGCACATTGGTCATGAGGTTGATCAGCTCGCGCTTGATAGTGACGACCTCGTCTTGTGGGAGCTTGTAGTTTCCATCTTCGTCGACCCAATTCCTCCGAATGAGATTCTTAAAGCATAGAGCGCTAGCAAGTCGAGTGTTGTAAGGGTATTCGGCGGAAGCGGTGATTTGCAGGAGGGATAATGAAAAGCCTGGTTTCTTCTCCTCCTGACGCAGTGTGAGTTCGGCTATTGAATCAAATTAGTTCCTGTCATCGAAAAAGCACGGTGGGCGCTGGGACCTACCTTGCTTGTTCTGCCTGGGATCCAAGCTCGCCTCCAAGAGCTGCGCAACAGCTCCCAAGTTGGCCGCCATCCCGACAAATGAAGGAGCTATGAGGGCAGAGCAACAGAGGAGGTGACAGCAGATGGAAATTGCAGTCGAATGCGATATGACCCAACGAGGCTTTGGACAGCGGTGGAGGAGGAGGGAAGGCTGGCAACAATGATATGAACTGGCAAGAAAGAAGGGTAGTGGATTCGCCGCTTTCCTTGTCCGGCAGTTTGTTTGGCGGGCTGTTGCTTGTGTTTGTCTGTGTTTGTCTGCGGGAGCTTTGCGCTGTGGTGGTGGGGGAGCCCGGCTGCCCCGCCAATCAGCGCAGCGCTGACCCTCTCGCCCGCCGCTTATATAATAGGCTTGCTTTCAGTTGGGTCACATGATTCCACGTGACCTCTACCGCCTACACGTATGGAAGAAAGCTTTTTCCGGGCTGTCCCTGCTACGTAATGCGCGTCTTATTAGTTAATAGCTGATCTTTTATTATTGCTTGTCTTGCAGTCGTCGAGATACATCTTGTCTATGGCCTGCACGGTGTGATTGGCTGTAGGTGTTTGTGTAGTCGCACGTGGCAGCACTACTCGGATTCTGCAAGAAACTTGAAGAAAGAATTTTTTTAAAAAAATTTTTCCCTCGCAACAGCAGTTCCAAAGCAATCTAGCCGGCCACTCCTGTCGTCTTGGCATCAGCTTATCTTTGCTTGCGAGGAAATTACGGCGTACTCCGTCCTACCGTGCTGCGACTACCACCAGATTGCCCTGCCCAGCAAGGCTATCGTCGGCCACCCGTGCACGCTTTGGGCTAGCTGCATTAGATCCCACCTGCCTGCATGGCCCTTCTCTCTCCCAGACCATCACAGTTGGGGAAAAAAACGATGAGATGAAAAGCTCTTCCTAGCTTGCAACCTCTGTCGCTGTGTTCGCGTTGTATGTCGCCCTTCTCCGTCTCCCCGTTGTGCATGTTTCTTGCGCTGTGTTTGCTGCATATGACACATCAACACTCTACGTAAGTATTGTCTCCTCTGTCGCCCAGATCACGCAACCGGCGCTCTCGCTGACTATCTGTCGTTCTCTAGCTCTCCGAGGAGAAAGCGAATTACCCAGGTGCTGACTTCTCTGACAAGCTGCGGATGTCTTCCGGAAATGATAATCCACCCCCAAAATCAACCTCGTCCTCGTTCGCCGATGTCTTCAAAACCTTAGCTTCCGGTCGCCGGAAATCTCTCTCTCCTCTCTCGGCTTCTGATAGCGGTAATGATTGGGCGGCCTATCATCAAGATAGTCGCAAGGATAGTCGCGCAACATTTGGTTTCGAAGCAATGCATCGTGGAAGTCTCACGCCGAACCCTCCCGACACCAGCTCCCCGCCGGAATATGAAACTGCTCTCCGAAATCTCCAGCATCCTGTGCTAGCTGCCGAGGAGGCAGAGACAGTCGCCAGATTTCTGAACAGGTTCACTGCCGAACAATCCATAGCTCTTTGGGAAGCTGGCGCCCATCTCCTTTATCAAGAGGAGTCTGAAGATGGCCGGATGCGAGCGTCAAGGCTATTGGAGGCAGTTTCTGAGCGGCAAGACTTGCTACCAGCATTCAAAGGTCAGATTTGCAGGAGTATTTTGACCCAGACAGTTCCTGATGCGATTCCCGCTCGAATAAACGCCCTGATTGCCTTGTCCGACAACGGCCGGAAGTTGGATAGCCTTCAAGCCAATATTCTGCCAACGCTTGCGGCTTGTCTCTTTCCGCTGTTCAAAGCTGTTGCAAACCTACGATCAAAGGCAAGGAAAAACAAAACACCGCATTCGAATGGCCTTGATGACGAAACTCCTTTGGACAACTTGTTCGAC
Source organism: Talaromyces sp. DC2 (assembly GCA_039119965.1). Lineage (NCBI taxonomy): Eukaryota > Fungi > Ascomycota > Eurotiomycetes > Eurotiales > Trichocomaceae > Talaromyces > Talaromyces sp. DC2. The sequence goes on along the minus strand of JBCLNQ010000066.1, from coordinate 130,978 downwards.
TTCATCCTCAATATTTTCACGTTTCAGCAGGTCCCCGCTCATAAGGAAGATATTGAAATTCTTCTTGAAGAGCTCCTCCGGGTTTGTCGGAAGACTGCGCTCGCTAGAGACTTGAAAAACGCTCTTGCTATTTTTGGTGCCATTATTTCTTGTGCCGATGTCCCGGAGCAAAGTTTTGTCCCGTTGCTGGAAGTACTGTGCAGCATACACGCTTCCGTGAAATCTCTTGCAGGCCCTACTTCTCGTGTCATCCGCAGCATTACCAAGTCCCCCCATAGATCGTCAATGATTGATGCTCTGTATTCTTTCATGGAAGAGGTCCCAGACGACTACGGTCGGAATTTAAATGTGGTACGTGGTGCAATCGAGATATTGACTGATCTGCTTGGCGCTTTCGACCGCCAAGAGTCGTGGGAGTTGTCCTTTCCCAAGTTGATCAGCTCTTGCCAATCAATCGTGTCACGAAAGAATGAGCGTCTATATGCCGACGTGCTTGAATTGTGCGCGAGTATGTTGAGCGGCGATTTTGCTTTAGAATGCATGCAAGAACAGGATTGGTCTGGCCTGGCCGACTTGCTCATAGATTGCTGTGGCTACTCTGATGATACTGATGCCGACAACTTCCAAACATCTGTAGCCTCGCCTACGAAAGTGGTACCACAAGGAGACCGCATCATCTCCAGCGCTTCTCGTTTGACATTATCAATAGAGCATATTTGGGAGCAGCCGACGCTGGAGCAAAAAGACGAACTCGGCCGTTTTCTGAAATCAATACACAATCATTTATCTCCTTCTCAAGCCAGACTGTTGATCAGCCATCTAAGAGTACGAAGAGCATGTTACCCTGATCAGGTCGACTGGGAATCCCAAGCGACATGGCTTGTTGAAGCCTTTTTGCAAAAGTCAGACAAGCCATCTGATGTTCGCGTCTTGGCCATTGAAGCATTAGAGGAGGCTCTACTTGAAGAAGGCAATTTGTCCAAGTTTGAAGAAATCGGCATCATCAGGTGTTTGCTTCAGGACTTTGCTGATGAAACAGATACAATTTATCTGGCCTCGCTCGTGTCAGTGATGACCGAAATTGGCGTCGAGGCAGATGATAAATGTTTTCATATCATTGTCGATACGCTCAGTTCACCCATGACCGCTGATTTGAATGAAGACGATGATATTGTCAATGCAAGTAATTTACAATCTCGTCGTGGTTCCGCTACTGGTTTAGAACCGTCCTTGTCGAACATTTGTATGGTCGGCCTTGTTCGACTGTTTCTTCGGTTCCTAAATTCAAAGCCTGCGCGAGCTGCGCTGTTGTTCGAAACTTTAATCTTCATCACAAAGACATGGACGAAACGATCACCCGATGCCTTATTGACCGTGTTCAACCTTCTTTTTAGGCTGCGTTGTGATTCTTCTGGTGCTGTTTATATCGCCACGGAATCAGAAAATCATTTCTTAGTCGCAGTCTTGAGCCGCACACTTGATGTCGGTGTAAAGCAAACTACAAACCCAGACGCATCTACCAGTGATCGATCATCGGTAGCTACTGATGATGGCCTACCTACAAACGTGGGCAGGCTATCGTTGCGCGATCAATCTGCATCTAAGACACTATCACGCATCAGTAGCTCCCACTTACGTACAGCGAAGTGGTCGCCTCCCAGTTGGACAAATATTGGTTCAAAGTCTCTTCCTGATAAGCCCCCAGCAGACCCAAGTCCTCTTGTATATGCTTGTAAGAAGTCTGACGATGAAAACGACGAAACCATTGCGTTGAAGGTCAATATATACTTGGAAACAATCATCGATCTCTTGCAGAAGCGCGACATCCACTGGGATTTGTATAGCTATATTCTGGCTCACCTCGGCCCGCAACTCAGCAACAAAATCTTCTTCTCCAATGCGGTCCCGCAAATTCAGATGCTGCGCAATATTCTATGTGGTCAAATCAAGGGCGAAACGTTTCGTGAACCGCCATCTACTACGGGAATCAAGAAGGCAGATGTGGCCATATGTATATTTGACTCGTTGGCGATGCTCATTGGGTATCACGAGTGTTTTGCCAAGAGCGAACAGGATGAGCTTGTTCGTGCGTTCATGCTTGGAATTGGATCATGGGATGGCACTTCGCGGGGATGTATACACGCCTTGTCTGTTTGCTGCCATGAAATCCCACTCTCCGTGACCAAGTCTTTGAATGCCATCCTTGATAAGATGTCAAAAGTAATAACGATGTCTCATGTGGCGGTACATATATTAGAGTTCCTAGCGCTTCTCGCTCGGCTACCAGACGTATATGTTAACCTTCGCGAGGAAGAGATTCGCCACGTCTTCGGAATTTGTATACGGTTCATACAGACAAGTAGGGAACAGCAGCACAAAGTCGAGTCCCCTGTCAGTCGAACCGGATCGATCGGTACAAGACTTAGCGGTGGTTTGAGAGAATTGGCCTCAGCACAGGCTGATTCCGCGGAGCCAAATTGGCAAGAAGGTGTTTCTCAATACGTATATACCTTGACGTATCACGTTCTTGTATTCTGGTTCCTGTCCCTCAAGCTCCAAGATCGTGCTAAACACGTCAACTGGATAACAAACCGGTTGATATTCACGGATGAAAACGACCGCGGGGTCGTTGAGGAACAGAGCGAAGTGTTTATAGACTTGATGCAACGTTCGACTTATTCCGATCTTGGTGATACAATACCCTTTGAGACCTTTCCTCCATCGCCCGAAGATGGTCCAGTTACTTCAAAATCGTGGATTGTGGGGATGAGTATAATGACCATTGAGACTGCTGGCACATCTGGTCTCTCGCAAATCACTAAAAGGATGGCTTCTGGAACGACCTATGCTGAGTACCGACAGCGGACTGCACCAGTGCTACCTCACCAGATTCCTGCGACACCTGATACTCTGTCACTATCAAATGTGTCTAACCGCACGGCTATACTGCCTTCTCATGTTTTGCTTCAGATGATGACGACTGCATTTCCTACACCTGGTGTCATTCAACCCATTCCACTGCCAGATGATGCCATGACTCGGAGAGCTCTCAGCTCCTTTGATAGAAACGATATCGTTGATGGGCATAAAATTGGTGTCGTCTTCATTGACAAGGATCAAACCTCTGAAGCCGAGATTTTAGCGAATACAGTCGGAAGTCCAGATTACGAGCATTTTCTATCTGGTTTGGGAACAAAGGTTTCTACTCGTAATGCCCAGTTCAACACCCAAGGTCTTTATAGTGATCTGGATGGCGAGTTCACGTATGCTTGGCGAGATCGAGTAGCAGAGATTGTGTACCATGTCGCAACGATGATGCCGACAAATCTTGAGCAGGATCCTGCTTGCGTGAGCAAAAAACGTCACATTGGCAACGATTTTGTCAACATCATCTTCAATCGCTCAAACAAGCCTTTCAACTTTGAGACCATTCCGTCACAATTCAATTCGATCAATATCGTTATCAGTCCAGTATCCCGGATCGCTTTCGACAAGGATGTCGATTCGGTGGAAAATTACAACAAATCATTTTACATGGTCAGGGTAATGACCAAACCTGGCCTGCCTGAACTTTCACCTGCTTCTACACCAAAGATCATCTCTGGAAAAAGCCTTGCCGCCTATGTTCGTATCCTTGGAATGAACGCCTCTGTTTTCAGTCGTGTATGGAACAGAGAAGGTGGCGAGCACATTTCTTCGTGGAGGAACCGACTCCGTGAAATCAAGCGACTACGAGAACGTGTGCTTTCACCTCCTAGCCAGCCTTCTGATACAGCAGAAGGAGGGTTCTTAGGTTATCGTCGTAACACAAGAGCAAACATCTATTCCGAAGAAGAGGCATCATCTCGACCCAGCGTACGCACCGATTTCACCGCCGACTGGAATTCGGCAGCGGGCGGCAATGTCTTCAAGGCCTTGGACTTTACTCAATGGACTCGCTGATGAACACGTCTATCTCGAACAACTTGGCCTACAACCACACATCTGCACTCATGAGACATTTCCAGGTTCGGATTTTTCACGATACCACCCTCTCTGTACTCCAAAATTTCTTCTTTCATTGATCCTTATTGTATTCGGTCTCCTTGGTCTCGGGGTTTTTGGTGTTTTCAGGTGTTACGTGACGATTTGATCTTGGTTCTATTGATAATGTCAAAAAGTATCACTGGGAATTTGACGTCCCGGAGACATGTACCAATCACACCAACGAAGACAACAGGATAACAGGACTGCAAAACATGGTATCACAAAAGGGAGTTCATTCTATTCTTTTCTTTCCTCGGATGTTTCAAGAAGGAACCCAAAAAAATTGTAACGAAGCGATGACGATATTATGGGATTATGAGCAAGAGCAAAAGTGTTTTTTTTATCAACTATGTATGAATGAAATTTGCGTTGCTCGATACTTTGAAGAGGGATAATATTTTACAAGGATATATGTAGGATTCGCTTTCATCAATAAAATCACCTTTCTCAAAGAACATCAATTAATTTGATTGTAACATTGTAAATGAACATCAAAGGTAAGTTGACAGCGATCAATTGATGTCTCAACTTTGAATGCTTTCAAGTAATCAGTTGATATCAATTAATATTTCTAACTAACGAGGGTATACTACCATGTTTTACTCAAACCTACATCATGTCAACTATTATACATCACCATACAGCACACGTGCATCACTTTTGTTTCTTCTCTTCTCCTAATTTTGTTTTCAGATCACCATCCGAAAACCTCTGCTACACTGACGGTGTTCCATCTCACCCCAAGACCCAGGGCGATAAAAACGACAACCAAGTCGACGACACCCAAGACAGCAGCGCCGAGCATGAATCTAGGGTTGAAGATGCGGTACAGCATGAGATGGCGACGCAGGTGGCCAGCCCACATGGTCGTCGCCAAATTGATGGTGGCGTAGTAAAGCATGTGAGTCGCCGAGGCCTGGGCCACGTCGGAGAGGAGGCGAAGCATTGGGCGACTACTGCCGCCGCCGCTCTCGTCCTCCGATGAAACGAGCTGCATAGGGACACGGCCGTTGGTGTCGATTGGGCGTTTCCAGAGGACCACGAGAGGCACGGCAACAGCGGCTAGTATCTGTGCGCCAAAGGTGTTGAAAATCACTAGTAACGGCGACCAGGGGTATCTGACCGTGGAGAGGGCAAAGAAAGCACTTTCCCACTGGATGCTGTTCAATGTGGCTTGGTGGCCAGTCTTGAAGTAATGAAATGATCCGAGCAGGCCTAGCACAACCGGCCCAATGGCTGAGTTGGTCGTCGTGAGCGCATTCGTGTCGAGGATCTCAACCAATGACAAAATCTGCACCATCTCAATGGCAATGGCTCCTTGCCCCATGGGTTTGCTCAAAACTGTAATGGCCAAGCAGAAATTGATGACTAACAGGACAAACCTAGCGCCGTGCACATTTGCGAAGCCGAGAATCGTGATCGTTGTACGTTGTTGCTGCTGCTCCGGTTGGTCACCAGCCTGCGTCACATTGATGCTGATGCATGGCTTTGCCCATACGAACGTAGCTGTCCCGGCTGCAAACGCAATGGCTAGCACCAACTGGGCTACGATGTTTCGAAGATATCTCAAAATACCCTTGGCGAGAGGAAACCAATCACTGTCGTCAGCTGCATGAAAAGTCCAGAAAATTGCCGATAGTATCAATCCGAAACGGAAAGCGAAGCCGACCCATAGAGTAGCAGATCCTTCGTATGATTTGGTGCCGGCATAAAAGGACCTTACCACAGTCGGTAAGATGATCGCAACTGCAAAGGGAACAATGAGCTGCCATGGAGCCGAAGTCGAAGATGTTGCGGACGAGTAATAGGTTGATACGCAAAACGGCATCTGTTCTTCTCGGCATAAACGAGAGAACGATGCTAGCCTTGTCATGATAATGAAGAGAATCGAATGGTATGTCCCAAGAACCCTATCTGAGGTCGAGATTTGCCGCATAGACGAGATCCCTGCAAGAACACCAAAAGTGACAAGGAAAAAGAGCAGTATCTGATCTTCCCAAATAGTATACGAGTTCGACGCAAATCCAATGGACTGGGAAACAGTTGCTATCACAGCAAACCAGCTCCAGGAAGAGTTTGGCAGCGACGATTTAAAGCTTTTTGGAGTGGACAAAACAGTAGACATTACACACAGTATACTTCCTCCGGCGGTACCAAACGCCAAGGAATCAAGCAGAGAGGTGTCGCCAGCGTACACAAAGACTAGGGAGCCTACAGCTCCCAGACTCAAACCTAAGCCAATTCGGGAAAGTAAAGTCGAATTGAGGGCCGTCCGGTCTTCACGAATGCCTCGAGCGTATGTGATCAACACCACGATGCCCCCGAAAAGCAACACAATCCCTTGTACCATACTAGGTACATCAAACCGGGCCCACAAGCCACGACAGACGCTCAAGGTATCTCGCTGATACTCTCTATAAGCCTCGTAAGCCGTCCGCAACTTCTCCGAATTAGATCCTAATTTTGACAATGCCTTCCACTGTGACTCGGCCTCGGCCCAGAGCGACAGAGGGCCAGAAGTTTGGGCATCGTCGACTCCTTGTGCCAAAGCATATCGATGTTGATACTTTTTGATCTGGGCCGATGTTATACGGTTAACCGTGGCTAGATTCTTCAGGTCCGGACGCGATGCGAATGCTTCTTCTATTGGAGAGCCAAGGTTGTTGAACGGGATAGGGATGCCGAGAAGCAAAGAGAGTGTGGGAACAATATCGATTTGGGGAATTTGCCGCTCCTTGGCTGTCTTGGGGGGCGTGACAAATTCTGGACTTGTACGTCCAAATATGCCTTTCTTGGAGTACATCCAAAGGGCGGCTTCTACTTCGTCGTCAGACTCGCCGCCATGGTCACCTTTTGAATCCATGCCATGATCCCCCATCACTATAAGAAGCGTATCATCGTCGATCGAGTCAATGATTTCACGTATAACCTGATCCATTTGCTTCAATTTTTCGGCCATAGCGGAATGATCAGGACCGTAACGATGGCCGGCATGGTCGACTCCAAGGTAGTGGCCAAAAATTACGTCCCATTTTGTTGCGTTTATCGGATGAAGGAGTGGGAATAGATGAGCATTGACTCCATTGTCTACGGTATGCAAGTCCCATACATTAAACGAGTCAAATGGATGAGACAATTTTGGATCAAAGTAGTCCGGAAACAGGCTATGCCAGGTATCGTCTCCCAGGTGAACCAAGTTTTTACCAGCAGCACGCAGCTGAGACACGATATTGTCCTCATCAATGGCCGTACCGGCAAAATTCGAGCCGGCGTCAACAAATGTAGGCAATGTGCCGGTAGTAAGCCCTTTCAATCGTTGTAGGGTAGTTGTGGGAGGGTCGGCGATAAAAGGCAAGAGGAAGGCTTTCTCAGGTGATTGGACTGCGGTATCATAAAGAATAGGAATGTTGTCATGAAATGTTTGCGCCTTGTCGCCCTCTGATTTTGGATGAAACGGAACGGTAAAGTCGTATCTTAAAGCATCGATGATTAAGAAGACTGTCTTGTCAAAAGTTTTGGGGTGCCAGCAGCCCTCGTCTGCTTTTCCACTGCCGAAATTGACATCGTCCAGTGGAGATACGCTGCAACTCGACTTGTCATTGAGAACTAGGCGAGTCAAAAGGAAGCCTTTCGTAAAAAGATATATGCCAATAACGTGTATGAAACTATCGCGCGCACACGAATTAGCAGTGCCCTTGACCAAAATGGGCAGATCAGGAGTTGTAAATATTTACTTACAAGATCCACGAAAGAATCCCAACAATGCCAAAATGTTTCCTTTTAAAGTCGTTTTCTTTGGCCGTGAGTAGTTCCTTGCTCTTGGAAGACTCTGTTAACCCGGCTTCGTCATTCTTGGAGACACTCGAGGATTGAGGACTAGCGCCGCGGTTTCCAGGAGTCGAAGAAAGTCCTCCTAGCTGAGGACCAGAACTCCCGGCTTGAGTGCCCAACGATTTTTTCTCGGATGTGTTTGCTTGCATTCCCGGTTACGAACGACTCTGTGTCTCGGTGTAGTTGAGGAGCGGGTTTTGTGCGTGTCGGAGATTCGTGATTATTATATAGGGAGAATCGTGAATAAAATCGAATATACGGTTCAAAGAAAGAACATTTTGAAGAGTAGAAGAGCGTATAAATGCTGCCAATCTGAGTTGTCTGATGTTGAGGTCATGCGGCGCGCAGGTAGCTAGGTAGTAGGTATTCGGCTCGTTCCCTGCACACCGGGCGAACGCTTATTAAAGGGATAGAAAATGTGAACTCGACAGAAAACAAAGAAAAAGAAAGTTCAGTCGGAAAAAAAAAGGGAGAGAAAGAATGGCATCCAATGTTTAGAAATTATTGCATGGAGGTTTTGAGTCGCGAAGAGAGAAGCTGTTGTGCCGCTGTGTTCCGCGAGGAAGTTGCGGGTACTAGGGGAAACATGCCGCTCACTATTGGCCAATTCGTCTGAACGCGGAAATCATCATATCCATTGACAATGTGACAAGATGACTCGATATTGAGATTTGTCTTAACGTGCGAATTGTGAATATAGTAGCAAGGAAGAAGAAAATTTCATTATTTACTCAATAAAGTGTTGACTAGAAGACGCCTTGTACCGGCCAGATTACATCATTCACAAGCTGTTCAGCTTTGGCCCTGAGTTTCAGGAGTAAAACGGTCAGAAAAAAGGAGAAAAACGGAAGAAATGAAGAATAATAATAAGGATAGGAAAGAAGTGAAGCCGCCGGATTGCATCGAGCCGACCCTAGTAACGTGGCAGGGCCGAAGGAAGGGAGGCGTATGGCGGGAAGAGACAAAATGAGTAAATTGTAAATCGCAATGGCAACGCTTATATAAAAACAAGAGGTTCCAGGTACAACACGGTGAAATATTGTCGAATATTCACAAGAATGTTCAAGGGTCGAGGTTATGAATAGACAATAGACTCTCGATATGAGCGCATGCCGGTTGTCTGTTCGACAGCATTGTACCCGGAAAGTTGTCGAGTACAAGATCAAAGTGTACATGGAGTATGTGCAACCAAAGAAAGTAAGGGCGAAAAGGACGACTGGTCACCTTGTGACGCAGGAATCGAAGGAGAATTATAAAGGTCACGCCCGATTATTGAGTTCGTCATGTGGGTAGGGTCGTATAAATTCGAAAAAGGAGGCAACAAATGGCATATAAAGCATATTGTTGACTGGTATTACCAGCGAAGAAGCAAAAAAGAAGATAGGATGCATGGAGAGCACGGTCCTATGACCATCTGCTGCCCTCTTCCTTCTCTTTCAATCCACCCATACGCTCCAGGTCGAGGGATTGAAAGCGGCCGGACTCGTTGGACTGATAGGGAGGAAGGTCCTCCTTGTACGGTTCGAGGCCAACACCGCCTTTTTCGCTGATGTGAACGACAACGACACGGCCAGAGTGGCGCTTGCCGGAACCGTCCTCCTCTTCGGGGAAGGTGATGTGAATCTCGGGCACGGGGCTCTGTGGAGGGCTTGACGAATTCTGAACCAAATCTCTCTTTTCGTTGTAGACGTGTATTGAGCCAGTCCTGCTGTTCTGTGTGATTGTGAGGCGTCTTTGGTGGCCGTGCTTCTGGTTGTTGTACAGCGGCAGTTCGGAGCCCATTCTGCGGCGGCGCTGGCGGAGCACAAGCAGGCTGCCGGCAAGCACGATTCCAAGCAAGATCAAAACAAGCAATGAGATCAACAAGTTGATGGTGGTGGGGGTCATGGAGCCATCATTCTGGTCGTCGCGAGCAGCGAGGACTCGGATAGCGGCCATCGTTGACAGAGTTGTTCCTTGGTGGTCCTGATCGGTTGTTTATTGTCTTATTCCCTGTCCCTTTCTCTTGATCCGAGTTTGATTCGTGGTTATGGGTTGTTGTTTCAAAGAGTGTTCTGTATGTATGTACGCATATACGTGTTGTGGTCAGGCGTGGGTCGGTAAGGAGTGGTTTTAGCAAAGAGCGACAGGTTGTTTTGTTTGGTTGGAAGGAAGGAATGGCACGGTGCGCAGCTGAAAGAGTGAAGCTGCTGACACCAGTCGTAGAGACAGCGGGTGAATGAAGGGAGGCGAAAGAGGGATGAAAGAGGTCGAAAGGGTTGAAGGGAAGGAAAGGGAAAAAAGAATGTGGAGAGAGCGAGCGAGAGAGAAAACGAGGGAGAAAGGGGACTGAGGCAGTGTTGGGACCTCCTGGGGCGGTCGTCGTGGTCCAGCCCGGCTTTGTTGGAGCAGCCTGAACTGGACGAGTTCGCCGCTAGTCCACTTTGGGCCGGTGCGGGCCCGGGTACCTGACAGAACCGTCTAGCGGGCCAACCACAGGGCGCATAAGTACGCGCCGCCAGGAATGCAGCGTGAATCGGGCATCTTGGCATGTCTTCCACTAAGCCTCTTACGGAGTAGTCCGGCGCGTTTGTCAATTCCACTTGCCAATGAGAATGCAGGAACCGCTCCACTGCAATTTCACGCCTTTGCTAGCTCTCGACTACGCCGTTAGTAGCCTGTGCTTGCTGGCCTATCTGTGCTCTGAGCCCACATGTGCGTGAGGAGCAAGGGCGAGGTTCGAGAGTCTATTATTGCCTGATTATCCTGCAACAAATCAATATATATACGTATATATATTTATGATAATCTGCACAGTGCATGCGTCGACTATACTGGCAGCCATGTTATTAGTTTGGTTATTGCCTATTCGCGTTAGGCTACAATCAGGCCGAACAAGAGCGATGATTGGCGCCTTGTGACGCAAAAGCGGGGTGTTGTCTGTCCATCACACCAGAAACAGGTCAAAGTGGTTGATGTCATCTGATGCACTCAATTAGTTAGAATAATTTAATTTAGCAGTTAACGAATACCAAGCAAGGTGTTTTGCAGTTGTGTTTGGGTTGTTTATTTGTTTATTTGGTCTGTATCCAGATGTAGTAAAAGTTTATATTATTTGATGAATTTCCTTTGTTTAAATCAACTGATAACGGATGAATCGCGTTGAAACGTGGAACAAAGGATTCACTACCAGATGAGATAATTTTGTATCAAGTCTACCAATTGTTCAGATGTAGAGCATTGAATTTTATACTAAGTATATCGATTTTATAGTGAACATCGATGACTTCATGCAGACGTCGATAACAAGATCTCGAGATAACCGTTTCTGCAACCAAGTATACTATATTTAAGGCATAATATGAGTTGAGACAAGGTATTTTTTCACCCCTGAGTTGGAGGGGAAAGCTATCCATTTCCCATCGTTCAAATCCGAGTCTATTGACTACTCCGCCTGCTCCTGGAAGCTGGTGAGGAAACGGCACGAGATGCTTGGTCAACTCACAGAAGAGGAATATGAAGAAGACCGTGCACCGTCGGAGGCAGAAGCTCTTTTGGGACGTGTCCTACCAGGAAACGAGGATACCAAAGCTTTGATGATAGTCTATATGCAGTGAGTATCTTGATCACTTTCTGTGACCTTATATACAGAAACCTTTACACTCACCTTCTCAAGGATTCCATACGCTGGATCTGATTTCTTCTCGGCAACGGATAAGCAGAAGCAAGCTTCTTAATAACTTTCCTGTCTAGAAACGAGTTTGAGACACCAAAGTCACTGCACCAACAAGACTAGCAATCCTGCTCGAGCCTCATCGTCTACGAACAGGGCAAGCAAGCTCAATTGGGGTTTGTTCCTGATGGATAGGTTTATATATCATGCTTGATGAATTGCCGGGAACATATCTCACAAACGAGTTATTCTCGTGACTATCTCGAGGAATTCAAATAATCGTATTGGTATGTTTAACTAGGACATTAGGTTTGTATTTTCTATTAATTGGTCTTCACAGGAAATGTCTCAACATGGGCATTACAAACTTCGAGACTGACATGGCAACGCTTCACTGCTCGAAGTCGACGTTTCAGATGTAAGTTCAAATCATACAATCGTTCTCGTGAATAGAAGCTTATGTACACATGCACCATTTGTGCAGCTACATAGCCAGGTTTCAAAGATCTCAGGTGTGGACAGAAAAGAAAGGATGGACTCCCTACTTATGGGGTACCTGGTACTTGGTACACCCACCAAGTAGCTGGGAGGTGATGCAAGCTGTAAAGCAAGGCGATGATAACAGGGTTGACGAAGATGGGAGGATTGTATAGAGACAAATCTACAATTGTGTCAAGAACGGCTTGTCTGAGCAGATTTTTTTTTCTACAAGACTTACGATTTAATAGAAGCATTTACTCAATAATACTGTCTCACTAGTTGGGTTACTCTCTACCTTATACGGGATTGGTTCGGTGTAATATAGAACCAAGAAAATCATACTTCATTTGAAATATGTCCATGTACCAGGAATTTGTCCTACAGGTATATAAGTATATGTTTTAGGATCATGATCTTACCCAGTATGTGTCTGAGGTCTCCCCAAATGGAAAATTGCTCATTGGATCTTCATGATCCAGTAGGTTTTCAGAATTTTTGTTGGCGCGGGCTCCCTTCTCTGCATTCTCATGCTTCTAGCCCGGTTGCCAATATCCAGGCCAAGGTAAAAATGTGCCTTTTTACGCTTTACTGTTGGGGACATGGTTATGAGAGTGTTATGTTCTCAAAGTACGTGAGCCTGAGGCGAAGCTCTCGCTCTCGTGGTACGTATTTCTCGATAGCCATCAGATTGGCCCAGGTGATATTCGAGAATAACATGTAAACACTCTCATCCAAATTTTCGATTCTTTGCTTTCGCTTAGTGCTCGTTTTGCCAGGATAGCAGAGTCTGGAGTCACTTCGGACGAACTATAGGCCGAAAAGGTTGGCTGTTCTCATCGGAACTAGGTTCATGCTGAGATAGAGAAGCTGTGCGTCTCTGCGCCGCGGGGAGAGCAAATTTGATGACATGTTTGCTTTTAATGCTGTATCCTACTAGTTAGTTAATTGACTATACATGATATTGCGGATATTGCAGCACTTAAAACTTAGGTATACTCACATTAAAAAATTTTTTTTTTTTGAAATATCTTTTTATATTGTTTCCATTTGGTTTCGTTACAAGTGGCAATAGTGTCTGTATGACAGGGCCGTGTACTTCTTATATATGAAGCGCAGAACTAGTGATATGGGGCTGTGCACTATGAGACGTGACACTGGCTTAGGAAAGCCTCATGCTTGACACCTCGTGTGAGAAATTGATTGAATTGGCTGTATGAAGATTAATTACAAGATTTGTGCGACGTCTGCTTAAGAAAGCTATTTCATTGTTCGCACGAGGCGGATTATGGGCCTGAGGAATATCGTCCAGCCATCAACATGTATGTATTGGACTACATATCTTGTAGGATTAATCCATTTGCTTTCAAGTGCTGCCAGTTGATTTGTTGTGTTGATTAATATTAGGATTGCCAGATAATTGAAACATTGGCAAACCGGGTGCAGATTGTTTGAGAAAGGGGGAAAGCAACACCAGCCTATATTAATATATATATACACATATACTCAACAATTTCTATTCTTATGGAATAATTTCGTGAATTCAACACTTACACATTACATCGTTCTATAACCAAAAATGCAGTGCCTATCAGATTTGAATATTGCCGAAGCCGAAGTCGAAAGGATGTTCGATTTATCAATATTTATCAATGACTTAGTAAAAGGTGTTGATGAAGTACCTTAACACTACTATCACCAGACCTGGAAACAATTCAAAATGACGTAAATCATCAATTGATGTAAACTAGCACCTACGAGGTAATTGCATTCATTATTTTCATACAATAAGGTGTAAAGTGATTTACACTTACAGACGTAGTAAAATCCTGGTGAACAAATACCACCAACGGTATACCTCATATGAAGAAATAGTGATACCTAGACCATCTACTTTCGATATGCGACACCTTACCTGGTCATATTCGCCTGACCGAGAGAACACTGTTCAGTTAGTGCATAGCGTAGAACAAGGTAAACCCGCGCAGCGAGCCCTTGGTTTGGGCTGAACGGGCCAAGTGGTATGTTTCGATGGCGTTATTTGGATGCTACCAGAACTGCAGAAACCATGTAACGGATGTGGACCAGCCAAATTAATCAAGTCAAGGCTTCAGCAAAGTGTTGTCGATACCTTTAACTACGTACCTGATAGTAAATGAGCGGCCGAGCTGTCATTCTGACAGTTGCATACTGGCTTGTGCATGGCATGAATGTGCTCGCTCATGGTTGCATCTTGCTGCTCGATCGACGGATATAGACACACGCCATGTTACTTGGCTGAGCTTAGTTACTGCTACTGCTACTCTTCCAAATTCCACGGATGCAAATACAGTAAACCGAGGGGGCCAGAAATTTCAGAACTGGCAAATGATTGTTGGTAGTTGAAGAGGTCGTGAGTCGTAGAGCGCACGGTCCTATCTGGAGAAAGGCAGGCCAGGGATATCGTCAAGCAAGGGGGTTAAGATAGATAGGAGCAAAGGTGATATTAGAGCATTGCACGCTTGGATGATCGTCTCACCTTTTTCCCTCTGGCCAATATTCAACAAAGGAAGGGAGTAATTAAACCAACTGACTGGCATCGCCGATTACCACTTTTCAATACTCACTTTTAACATCAGAAGGTTTCGGTCGCATAAATTAGGTTAAGGCTCACCGTCCGCCACGGCCAGTTCTCGCCCCTTCATACCGTCAATCGGTGATGAAAAATTGAGGGCAATGATATAATAGTATCCTAGAGATTCGTACGAGGCACCTCTAAAAATACCCCTCTGGGTGTTGAAACAAGTGCTCGCGTCGGGCAAGATGCTGCATGCCGAGAAATTGAGAGACGATGATAAATGTGGTTGCTTATAGCGAGTTCTTGCTGTACTCGGAAAATAAGCATTGATTTCCTTGGTTGTCCACAGGCTGGATAGAAGGGCTGGCGAAATCGGAGCGCCCGTCGACTAAAGCAAGAGAGAGTTGATCGATACAAGGCACGCGGTAGTGGGGTGCATCCCGATCGACTTCGATAGTGTTTGTCCGGTGCAGTGCCAAGAGGCTCGATAAAGCAGTCGTTCATGTCTCTACTCTCTCTAGTGAGCAGGTAGTCAATCAATAACCATCAATATAGTCATCATCGATTGATGGTGTCGAGCCTGCTGACCCTGCAATGACTCGCACAGCACAGCGAACGACGGGCGCGGGCGGTTGTCCATGGCACACGGATGCTCTATTATATTAGCCTCCCTCAGCCGCCATTGTCTCGGTCAACCAAGGATCGCGTGGATGAGCAAAACAGTGTTATTGCCGACTTGAAGATGAAAGATGTGGTGCTGGATCGGGGCTAAGCTAGATCCTGGTCAACTAGCTGCGGCTTGTCGCTTGGAATTGTTGTCCGGGTGGATGCGGGTGGGGTTTGGCTTGTCGGCTAGGGCGATGCGAACTGATTGATGACAGATGTAACTAACGAGCACACTGGAACAGTGGAAACAATTAGCTGAGGCTGTTGCTCCATCGACGTAGGGTGCTGACAGAGTCGAAAATCCTCTCTGCCCAGAATCCCAGATCTTGCGCTAGCGGATGAGCCAAGTGCGTGACCTGAATACATGCTGCTAAGAATAAAACTGTAATATGCTGCGAGTCCCTGACGTGATCGGAGCGGGCTGGGGCTGCACGGTGGATCCAGACCAGGCCGACGTGCATGTTCGGAGAGAATCATTGACGCAGAGAGGGTGTTATTGACACATTACGTCGACGACTATTAAAAATCCCCGTCGGGCGAAGGTGCTCGGGCGTGAGGATTCCCCAGGATCGCGATTAGGCTGCTCCCACGCCTTTGGAGGCGGGAAACTGGGTCGCGACCCGTGCGATCCACGGCTGTTGGTAGCAGGTACCGCGACACGCAGCGTAGTCTGGTAGGACGCGCGAGTACCGGGTACATGCAAGCTGGCAGTTGTTATAGTACGAAGTAGTGGTAGTAGAAGTAGTAGTAGTTGTTGTTGTGGCAAGAGGAAGGAGCAACGGGTCACCCCAAACAGCAGGAGCGCCCGTCGCGCCTTCCCTGCCAGCTTCCAGCCTGCACAGCGGACGGCGGGCGGCGCCTTCCTGGAATCATTAATATTGAATCATTGCATCCTGTGTAATCTCTGTAATCTACTCGGTACACCGTACGGCTACCGTATTCCCACGGTTAATTACGCTGCAGATCCGCGGATGCCTGCAGCAGCCCCAGACGCTGTATCGTCACGCCCATGTACGGCTGCTCCCCTTACGGAGACCCCGCTAAACCCAAAGCAGGCCCGGCTCGCTATCAGCTTTTTTTCTGCTGCGACTCATCGCCTTGCCTGGCTTCTGGCTGCTCCCTGGAACCGCTCCCCATTGTTCCTGGTCTTCTTGGTCGGTCGGTCTGTCTGGCCTGTCCATCCCACTGCCCCATTCCCGACAACGACAGCCAGATCCCCTTCGTCCTTCTTATTTCTTCCCCTCCGCGTCGTTTTCGTTCTTTCTTTCTTCCTTTCTTTCTTTCGTGCCCAGTCCTCTCGTTTCCCTTGTCCGCCCTCCCCGTCAGTTCCCTCCCGGCGGCCGTTTCGAAACGAACAACCATTTCCGACAACACACTCGTGAGACACAACACAAAAGAGGGAAAAAATTTTAATTACAAAACAAAAAAAAATCATTATCCATCCGCCTATTCAAACAACTCGCCTCCGACCGACTGTTCCCCTCGCCAAAATAGCCGGCTGCTCTTTGTGACATCCATCCATCCACAAAGCAAGCACGGTCGTCGTCTCGCTCTCACCGCTGTCGACATTCCGCCTCGTCTCTCAACCGGCTTCCCGTTTGTCACCACCTCATCCAGCATTCCTCCTCCTACCGTCGCCCGCCAACACCCCCTTGCCTCCGTCCATCGTCGAGCCCTTCAACTTTCATTTAGCCTGCAGATAGCTCCCGATTTGTGGTCTCCACAACCTTCATGAATGCGATCTGCGGCTGTTTGAATTCCTGGGGCACGCACGGAGTATAGGTCACCTACCCACCGTTGTCGACGCCGCTGTTTTGCTGCTGGATTGAGCTCTTGACGAAGAAGACCGTGGACCGAACTGCCTTGCATCTGCGAAATCCGTCACACCCTCCCGCTGTCGCCCACTTTCGCATCCTCCTTCATATCTATCTACCATTCTTGTAAAACCGTTCTGCCAAATACTTTTATTATTACACGACACTTGTCGTCTTCCACCATCCGTTCGATCGCGAACGACCCGTGTTATTATCGATACTCTCGCCTGCCCACTGGACGGGCTCGCAGTCATATTTCTATTTCCAGCTTTCCTCCCTTCGGTGAGTGCCTCTCTCCCTCTCCTCCCCCGCCAGGGCCATCCAACATTGATTGCTCCTCACGTGAGCACCTCGCTCCTACCATCATTTAACCCCGACTGACTGACAAACTCTGCGACTAGGGGTATATAATTGCCTAGCGCCCTACCAAATCCTCCCTCACAATTTTTATTCTTGTTGGGACCGATTCGGGCGCCCTTCATTCTTGTCAATTTTTCGCATTTGGCTGCATTTTCGCCCAACGTGAAAGCGTAAATACTTTTTAATCCCACCACAACTCTGTGGTTGCTGACATGGCTTCGACAATGGCCACCAATGGATCTGGAGTCCATACCACTAATGTGCGTCATCATTATCGCCTGTTATTCACCGCTCTGCTAATCAACTGCACAGGTCCGTACAAACCGCATGGATTCTTCATCCAACATCAACGCCGATCGCACAAGATCGTCCAACGCATCAGCCATGGCGAACGGTTTCCCGACTACCAAGGAGCGATGGTCAAAAATATGGTCCAACTCAAACATCGGCGGCCCCTTCAACAGCGATTCTGGTCCAGAGGGGACTGTTAACCGAGGTCAGAATTTGATCTTCGCTACACCACGGAAAGAACGCACAGATTCGCTAACATGCTGTACAGAGAATGCCTTCCAGGGGAAAACCGGCTCAGGTTCTTTGCTTGCCACATCCGAATCCGATGGATGGGCTGGTCGTCAAAGCTTTTCGTGGAACCCCACCAATCCTTCAACTCTCGGGAACAACAGCATGAACACCTCACCCGTTGACAGCCGCCCCGGTGATCGAAATGCATCTGCAAGGGGAGAGATTGGAGACCCGAACTCTTACTTCCCTTTATCTCGCACATCTGCCATCGGGCAGAATCCATCCGGCTCGATTTCCAAAGGGTACCTGGGCTCGATGGCAGACAGTTATATATCTCCTACCGATGCTTTATCCTTCGGTAATCTTGGGAACTTTGATACCCCGAGCCAACGACAGCTGAATTCGTTCACTGCCAACCCAGCTGCTGCTGCTTTCCAGAGAAAGTCGAGTGTCGTCTCGAATGTATCCACAGCTAGGGACCCTCAACGAACCGAGGATGTTATTGGATCTATGAGCATGTCGTCATTTTCGAATGTCGCATCTGAATCACTTGCAGGAGGGTCGACTCGCCAAACCGCTCAAAATGCCTACCCTCAAATTGCCCAAAACTCCATATCAATTGGAAGTCAACGACCAAACCATTCCGCTCATCCATCCTATCACTCTGACACACACGGTCTTGATTCGCGTTTCTCCACCGGGCAAATTGATATCGGTGCTGGACTTAATCGCCTTCAATTAAACGATAATGCATCTCTCGCGGGATACTCCGAAGCGCGGCGTGCCTCTTATGCGAACCATGGCACGTATGACTCGACTAGTCGATTCAATGGTCATTTACCTGCCGATGAAGCAAACTATCAAGGCATGGCTACGTATACAGGCGATGTGCCAACCGACTACCCTCTTTCCTACCAACATTTATCGAGACTTAGCGAACGCGATCCATCACCGACTACCGAGTATGTCCGAGGTATCAATAGCCCATTTTACCCTTCTGTGAGCACTCCTCCCGTACTTCGTCCTTCGTCTGGCCATCGCATGTCTGTTCAAGTCGGTGGTGAAGGGCAAAGTGTTCTTCTGGACCGAAAGTTGCGTGGGTTACAACAAGATCAAGACTTCAGCCAGGTATCAGGCCGGGTTTCATTCCCTGGAAACTACGAACTGTCTGGTTATTCCAATGCTAGACTGAATTCCTTTTCTCCATACCTCCAGATGCCTTTTAGCGGTTTGTCATCTGGCCTGGGACAACGTGTTGCACACCGTGATCCCGATCCTAGCCAGGTTGTGCGTAGCCCTCTACTTGAAGAGTTCCGTACGCACAACAAGTCCAACAAACGATACGAACTGAAGGTGAGCCAGTGACATTCATTTCTCGCGAAGCAAGAATATAGGCTAACAATTTGTAGGATATCTATAACCATGTAGTAGAGTTCAGTGGCGATCAACATGGATCTCGCTTCATTCAACAGAAGTTGGAGTCTGCAAACAGCGATGAAAAGGATCAAGTCTTCAGAGAGATACAGCCTAATTGCCTGCAACTCATGACAGATGTCTTTGGCAACTATGTCGTCCAGAAACTCTTTGAGCACGGTAACCAATCTCAGAAGAAGATCCTAGCAAATCAAATGAAGGGCCATGTCCTCACTTTGTCAACACAAATGTACGGCTGTCGTGTCGTTCAAAAGGCGTTGGAACACATCTTGACAGATCAGCAAGCCTCCATGGTGAAGGAACTTGAGAACTCTGTTTTGAAGTGTGTCCGTGATCAGAACGGCAACCACGTCATCCAGAAGGCCATCGAGCGTGTTCCATCCGAGCACATTCGCTTCATTATTAACGCCTTCAAGGGTCAGGTCAACAAGCTGGCTACTCATCCTTACGGCTGCCGAGTCATCCAGAGGATGTTGGAGCATTGTGAAGTACCGGATCGCGAATCCATTCTCGCCGAGCTCCATGTTTGCACTGAAGCTCTGATCCCAGACCAATTCGGCAACTATGTCATTCAGCATGTTATCGAGAACGGCGATGAGAAAGACCGATCGCGCATGATCATGGCTGTCGTTAAGAATGTTCACAATTTCTCTAAGCACAAATTTGCCAGCAATGTGGTTGAAAAGAGCATCGAATTCGGCGAAGAAAGCCAGCGTCGAGAAATCATTCGGCTTCTGACCGCCCACAACGACCGTGGTGAGAGTACACTGCTTGGACTTATGCGTGATCAATACGGCAACTACGTCATTCGTAAGTATTATTATATTTTTTCTCAACATGCACACTATATTAACTCTGATATAGAAAAAGTACTTGGGCAAGTCAAGGGTGACGAACGCGAGATGATCATCGAGGAGATTAAACCGCTGCTCAGCCAATTGAAGAAGTTCAGCTATGGCAAGCAGATTATCGCCATCGAGAAATTGATCGTGGATCCTAATGCCCCCACTGTGGCCGCAAACTCATCAAACACACCACCTGCGTCTCACAAAAACTCCCCTCAGCCTCTCCGGAGGTCCTTGACGGATATTAAGCCACCGGTCGGCGGGGTTGCTCCTCCCACCCCGCCACCTACTGACACTCAAAGCCTTCACGGGGGCTCTGCCACTGACGGTTCCCATGACGGGCCTGTTGAATCTTCGAATGGTGTGACCACCGCACCTGTCACGACCACTAATGACTCCACTGCCACGCACCAGCCAGGCGCTGATGTGGCTGTTAGTGTGGGCGATCTTTCTGCCGCATGAGTGGAAGATGGCCTTGATTGCGCGTTGTTATCGTGCACTTAATTCTGCCTTGTTTCATATTCTTATTGTTGCTGGAGGGAGATATACATACAGGAATTTTCATGGAGATATATGGGTTTTTTTCCGTGTCCAAATTTCTGTTCCTGTGGCTTCTTTTCTTTTAATTATTATTATTTTTCGATTCCACGTTGTGGGTATGTACAAGATTCGGAGGGCTATGGAAGTTGTTCCAAGGTACTACATTGGTTGACTACTTCCTATCGGTGTACAGGTCTTTTTACTCTTTTTTTATACATGTGGTGGAACTAACATGCGATGATTGCACTCTCTCCGCAATCTCGAAGCCACGAAGATATGCCTGTTTTTGCACGGTTTGATTCTCTTCTCATATTCCGTTTCTGCTGGCGTGGACTATGGCGTCTATGGATCATTTTATATCATCAGATTTCGGCGGATTGACTCGGGAACATTGCATGGGCGCTTTGCTTGACGACTGGAAATTTGACAGGGGCAAGGGGCACACGGATGTTAGAGACAGTAACAAAAGATGTGATCGCTTTATTCTTATAGATACTTAATTGACTGATTATTATTTGCTCTTAACTTGGTATACATAATATAACAAAATAGTAAAGCTACAAATACGTACTAATACATGTTCCTGGCATTGACAGTGTCTTGTTGTCTTGCCAGATCACGTGCACCGAGAGCCCCACCGTGAAATACGTCCTGTACTCTGTACTGACCGAAGATGTATTAATTAATTACAAACTCGAAAGCCTTGCACATATCTCTACTATCGACTGCGATCACCAACCCATATTCTGGGCCAGCCTACGCAGCGGTATCTCTGCACGCATAGCACATTCCCGATTCTCTATAATTCAAGGGAAAACAAACGAGATGTCTTCCAACGTCGGCCTCTCCACCCCTCGTGGCAGCGGAACTTCAGGCTACGTTCAACGCAACAGCGCATTCCTCAAACCTCGCGCTGCAGGCTTCGGCGCCCCATACCCGCCAGTATCCTCCGCGGCCGGCGACAAGCCGGGCTCTGGGTTCAAGCAGCGCCAGCCGGATAAGCAGATCCTCGAGCACGATCGTCGACGCGCAATCGAAGTCAAGGTCCTCGAGGAGCGAGAGAGACTTGAAGAAGAGAACGAGGAACTCGAGGAGAAAAAACAGACGCCGTTGACGGAGGAGGAGATTGATGAGAAATGCGAGGCGTTGCGGCAGAAGCTTGTCAAGGAGATGGAAGAAGGCGGCGGTAATGGTGATGGACGCAGAGGCGAAGATCGACGACGAGCAAGGCCAGATTCGGGGCCTAGAGAGAGACGGCAGTTTAAAAGCTATCAGGTGCACGAGCAGGCCGAGGCAAAAATGCAGGAAAGCGAGAGACTTCGAAAGGCGCTGGGGATCAAGGAGGATTGGGAGAGGCCGTCTTCTTCGGAGACGAAAGACAAGGAAGACCGGAGAGAAGGCGACCGGGAACGAAGAGACAGGGCACCTGATTCTGATAGATATCGCTCCTGAAACGGGGAGACGTGTTGTGACCGGACTCTACGATGTGTTATGATAATTACAAAGGTGTAAAAATAGGGCTTAGGGCGTTTGCTTTGGAGGCGTATACTGGTGTCATTTATTATTATTTAAGAACCATAAGATATATACCAATGACTAAGTAATTTCAAGTCATCATGTAAGGAATTTTTCCACAACCCAGCCTTCTTTCGGGTCCTTGACCTGCACAACCTTTTTCGCAGGCAGTGGCCATCCTGTGCTGCCCGGCTCTCCAACTAGTGAAGGCACGACAAAGCACTGGCGACGCTGAGGCATACTTCCCAGAGACTCGACCTTGCCAACCGGCTTGCCATATTCCAACAAAGGTGTTCCATGTGCCAGAGCTGAGAGCTGCAGTCCACTCGGCGCAGCCAGGGGGAACATTCGAATCTTGGGCACGGTATTACCCGACGCTTGAGAGCCTGTTGATCGCTGAAGATGCGAATAAACTATATACTGCGGCATCTCCTTGGGCGTTAGACGTGCGAGGATCGATGATGGATGAATATACACAGCTTTCTCATCGAGTTCTTCGGCTCGACCCTCACGAGCTCGGAAAAGCGTATAGTAAGGAACATCGATCGCACCTCGAGGTTTGCGTTGCATTTCTGGGGGTTCGGGTGACATATCTGCCCGGATTGCGACATTATCAATAAACCCAGCGGTGACGATTTGCTTCAGGGCTTTGATCTGTTTCACGGCCGGTTCTGGGAGGCGAGCTTCGTATGATCCGAGAAGACCAGGGTTGTTGGTGCGCACAATGTCTGTGAGTTGACTCCGAAGTTGTGAGGCTTCTTTGAGCCCCTTTACGCGAAGGAACATCTGCTCGCAGAAGGACTCTTCCTCAGAAGCATATGCGTACGCGCAGATGGCAGATAGATATCTCAGGGCGTCGGAGGTGTCGTCGTGCTTGCTGAGCAAACGCTGGGCCCGGAAGAAGTCTTTGCGACGCTGCTCTCGAGCGGTATCCTCTAATCTGTCTGCGTTTGTGTACACCGATTCCTTGTCCGCGCTGACTGTCGAGACAGTCATATCGACCTGGCTATCGTGAACAAAGAGATCGCCGACAGCAAGCGCCGACACCAATGCAATCACATATGGCATGCAGCCGTGTTGGTGGCCGATTTGAAGCATTTTGCTATACCTGGGTGACAGCGGATAGGCCGATAATTTATTTCCCAAGTCGGTGACTTGGCCGTCAGGTTTGAGCGCCCCGAGATTCCTAAGAAGCCTTTCGGCCTTTGCCAAACCCTGTCGACTCGGAGGAGTAGGGAATGGAAAGTTAATCACGTTGTGAAGACCCATGCTCTTCATTTGTAGGACAACTCCTTCAATCGGGGTTCTGAGGATTTCAGGCTCTGTATAGTCGGCAAAGTCTGCTTCGTAGATTGCACTCGAGTACAACCTATAACAGTGACCAGGGCCTGTTCGACCAGCACGACCGGCTCTCTGGCTTGCACTGGCCTTGCTTATCCAACCAATCTGGAACGTCTGGACCCCCGTCGCAAGGTCGTATTGCTTCTCCTTTGACCGTCCACAGTCGAAAACGTACTTGATACCCGGTATGGTTAAACTAGTTTCAGCGACATTTGTAGCCAAGACTATTAACCGTGAGCCTTCTGGAGGAGGCTCGAAGACTTTCAACTGCTCTTTCGTTGGCAGTTGGGAATATAATGGCAACACATGAACACGCGTAGTAGGTGCCATACTTTCTTCGCCTATGTCAAAATCTTGGTCATCCTCGTCCTCGTCATCTAAGCCTACGATATCAATATCGCTTTCATCGCCCTCGCCTTGGTGCCCAGTATCTGGGTCGCCCAACTCGATGTCCTCGGTTTCAAGTGGAGCATCTGCCGCTGAAAGTTTAAGCTTCCCTTGAAAGTCCTCACCGCGTTGTGTTGGTTTAAATGCTTGCTTTAGGCGCTTAGATAGCTGTTTGATCTCATTCTGGCCAGTGAGGAAGACAAGCATGGCTCCAGGTGGGAGCTTGCGGTGACCTCTCGAGACCTTGCGAAATGCCTCTTCAACATAGTCTCGATGAGTGCGTCGGGCGAAGTGCGTGGTGACAGGATATTGTCGGCCTTCTGCTTGAACTAGAGGTGGAACACCATGTCGGAAAAGATGTGTATTCTGCGTAAAATCGGATATTCGCAAAGTAGCCGACATAATCACCAATTTCAACGGCTTAACTGAAGGATCTTCTTTACGCATGGATTCTCGGAGATCAACGATACGACTGGCCATGCCAATCAGAATATCCGTGTTGACACTCCGCTCGTGGGCTTCATCGATGATGATGACTGAGTATTTGCTCAAAGAAAAATCCTTTGCGATTTCACGCAGCAAAATACCATCGGTCATGAATTTTATTACAGTGCTGCTGGAGACATTGGTATCGAACCGGATTTGGTAGGATACCCGGTTGGAATACTGTCCCAATTCATCGCCAACACGCTTAGACATGCTCACTGCTGCAACCCGTCGCGGTTGAGTGACGGCTATCATGCCCGGATTAGGGCTATCTGGGTGACCGTATCCAGCCTCGAAGAGAAATTGTGGCAGCTGTGTTGTTTTACCACTTCCAGTGGCTCCCCAAATCACAATAGATGAATTATTGTATATGGCTTCCATTATTTTTTGTTCTTCGCCAACCACGGGAAGCTTCAGCCGGGCTTCTTGAATTTCTTCTGGTCGATCCACCTGGACACTAAATGCCTTGCGGTTAGGGTCTCCTGTGGTTGGTTGGAGCTCTTGAGGAAGTGGCTCTTCTTCGTAGATGGTGTTCTTGGGGATTTTGCCTTCTTTCACCAGCAATTTGGCAGACAGTGCGTGCTGTTCTGAAAGGGGCTGGTCGGCGCTAGGTTTGAAACCCACAGCTTCGTTGATTCTGTTTGTGGCCCACGACTTGAATGCGGAATTCCTGGTGCGGAGGCCTGTTGTCTCTCCTTCATCGCTGTCTTGGTCCGAGTCATCGTGGTCATCCTCGTCGCTGGTACTCTGTTCACTCTCACTTTGTGATGTGATATCCTCAGACGCATTCTCGGGATCAAATTCGTCATCCTCAGCTCCTACATCGAGTGAAGCTCCTTGATCCTCATCACCCTTGTCCTCCTCCTCTTCTTCTTCTTCTCCTTCTTCTTCTTCCTCGCTACCAGAGTCAAACCCTTCCCAGGGAAGCTGTTGGGTTACTGGCTTGGCCTTGCGCGTCCTCTTTCTCTTCTTAAGAACTGGAAATCCGTCTTCTCCGAGTTCAAGCGGCCGTTTCAAACCGCTTCCGACCTGTACCTGAGCGACAGGTTCCTTGATGTCATGCGCTGCATTTCTCTCACTCAAACCAGTCTCCAACTCGTCAGATTCATCGCCCGAAAGACCTGTTTCTGCTTCCTGATGCGTGGCAATTGTGGCGTCGGTATGGCCCTTTTCCCTTTTACTAAGATTTTTTATACTTCGGAATTCGGAGAGGTCGACCTTCGTCTGGGCCAGCTTTTTCATCAATTCAAGGTTTTCTTCTTTTCTCAATTTAGTTTCCTGGTTCAGTTAGTTGATTGCATAGAATGTTTTGTCCATGGAAACCACCTACAATATATTTATCCAGTCGCTTCTTCTTTTTGGAAGACATCTTGGGCTGCTGGTCCCGAAGCTGGTCTCTCAGCTGCTGTCGCTTGGCCTCTTTTTCCGCCTTTGAGGCGGGCACGATTTCGACGGCATTTGTGTCGGCGGGGGTGGCAGCTGCCTTGCCATCTTGCCGCCTGTGCTTGTGCTTGCGATCCCGAGGCTTGAAAGACGGCATATCAACGTCGAATTCGCCCGAATGGGAGGGCCAAGGATGTTACTGAAGTAGCGATTGCATCGCAGAAATTCCTGGTGGGTCGCGAGAACCGATAAAAATTTTGCCGGAGAATCTGCATAGCGGGTGGAGACATTTCTCTCACCGCTTTCAAGACCGCCTTGGTGCCTCCACACTTTCCTCTGGAGTTGTTGATTCTAATTGCTTGCACTTGATATCAAAAGCCGGTCGGGGTCTTTTTTCCGATAGGAACACACAGATACCATTTTGGAACGAACTTCAGCGACATTGCAATGGCAGCCGCCCTCGACTTGAATGGCCTACACGAGGTCCTCAACCTCCCGTTCCCCGCGAACACTAGGCAGGCTGCTGGCACGATCAACGGTGTTCTGACGGACGTACAAGTGATTAGTTTCAGCGATAGAATTCTAGTCACCATATCACAACATGGAAGATTAGCTCATTGGGTGCGTTTTTCATAAGTCGGACAGAGGGTAATCAAGAGCTAAGAGGGTTTGTAACAGCTGCATGTGCCTCTAGAGAACCAGAACCCAGGAACAGACGGATCCCATACTTTTACAAACGGATACGAAGATGACAGTCTTCTGCCTTTGTTTAGCCTGACTGCCACGTCTCTTTTGGGAGGGCACGCCCATGGACATGAAATCACCAATCAACTACTCGCGCGTCAGATTGGCAGTGCCATAGCGACCAAGACTCCCAACGAGAAGAGAGTCCTCGTCGTGGGACTAGGCCTGGATAGATCCCAAGCTGATAGAGATACCTTTTTTGCGCTTGTGGAACTTGTCCTGCAATGTATCTGAACAAATACTGATACTCGCAAAACGATACCTTAGATCAGTTTCGATCGAGGGCATGAGCTACTGAAGCTTACGAGGACCATGAGCATTGACGTCTTTGTTGACGTGAGAGCTTGACGAAGACTATATCCAGACAATGACGTATCCAGAAATGCATTAATCCTCCAAATTGCTGCTCAAAAGAAGTAGCAAAGCTCGATGCTGTGCTGGTTCCAAAGACGTCTTGGCCATTTCAAAAGAATTGGCGAGAGACAGAGGAACCAGGGGTATGAAATATCCAGCCATATGATACAGTGAATGTTCGACCTGACGAGACAATATGTACGAATACACGATTTGACCGGGACAGGCTAATTTCGGAATATCAATTGATACTAGCATTGGCCCTATGAAATCCATTATTGCTGGGCCTTGGTATATAGTGGACACAGTAATTCAGGAATAATCTTCAACATTGTAGATTATGGAAAGTAGATACATATCGAGTAGATGAAATATATATACAGACTTTGGTGCTTGAGTATTTGAAACGTCATCGCGTCGGCATCGTCAAAGCTCCTCCCTGATCTCAGAAGAAGTACAAAAATAATATAGGTATTTCAAGAAGTTTGCAAAATGTGAGCCATATGATATTCAATGCTGAACACCAAATATTCTCAATCGTGCGCAGCAAGGATACACTGTTCTCTTGCATGCCATATGTGCCTTTTCCTGGTCGTATCTGCGCCAAATGTATCGGGTATCATCAAATCGTCAACATCGTTCAACCTTTGTGCATGAGCAGCGCCATCAGACACTGGCTTCATGAGTCGTATTTCTTCAACACTAGCCCCAAAATCGTACTCCCCACGGCACAGCGCTGTAACGCCCAAAGATGCAGACACCTTTCCACCACCAGGCAATACAGGGAGAGCTCGTTGCAGCATACCTGTCCAGGCAAGCCTTTTTGATAGATCTAGTGCAATAGGGCCTGGCTGATTATGAAGCCCCGGCTGTATCCGGAGCAAAGGGTGTATCGGCCTGGAAGATCGATTGTGGATCTCAACGGTGAGATCGAGAAAGTCATTTGTTTGAGCAACAAACTTTGAGGGTTTCACCTGGCTAACAGAAGAGTCCGCGTTCGTTGAAGTCAAAGAAAAGGTTATCTCCAAGTCTTCAAGGCGCATTGAATCTACCATTCGTGGATTAAATCTCATGGCGCGCAAGTCAACTTTGCCTTCTCGGCCAGTTGATTCTTCCTTCCAAGACCCAAAGACACGTTTCAAGAACTCTTCACGGAACCAAAATGCTTCTCGGGTTGCCCCTTCGGCTTCAAAAGTGAGCTTGTTTGCACTGACCACAAACTGCCTTCGGACAGTGGAATGCAGACTTGGAATAGCGGCGTGAGGATTGTCCAAGAAAACTCGTGGAAGAACCAGAAGGAAGCGGGATATTTGCCCTGGCTGAAGAACGCCGCTGACAGTGGCAGGAGCCTCCTCCGAATTTCCTGACCCCAAATGTGGCTTTTGAAAAACATCGAACGAAACAGAAAGAGGGCTTGGCCATGCATTGCGAAGGTCGAGAACTCCAAGACAGTGATCTGATCCGTATGAATTTGTCCCTAAGCGAGAAAGAGTAGTGGTTATCTGGGAAGCGTAAGTTTCTAGTAATGGCGAGGAATACGATTTATCGACAGCTGGTGATGATGCAGTTGCTTCTATTTGCTGATTTAAGAAAGCAATGTCACCTGGAATAGGGACAATGTCACAGCGTGAAATCTCAACACTTGCGTTCACCGTTACCGTCACTGGAATACATAATTGCCGGGTGTAAAATGCTTCAGGTATTTCCTTCGTGGCACTTCCCAGACGACAGTAGTCAATCTTGACGATGGCATCTTGTAACCCGGGTTTTCCAAAGATTTCAACAGTAAAAGTTGCCATTTGTCCAGCCTCAATAGTAACATCATTAGGATTTTTTCCATGTCGTATCCATTGTAACGAGGGTTTTGAGGTTAATTGAAGGTCAAGCTCATAGATCTCAGCTGGAAGGAGATCTTTATTGCTCAAGGCACTCTGTAGCTGACGAGTGGTAGAATCCTGGAACGTGAAAAGGATGAAATCGGTGGCACAAGATGAAACATTGTGCAGTGTTATGTCAAAAGATTTGTATTCGCCTTCTAAAAGCATCATAGCCGACTGGGATAAGGATGTAGAATGCACGACAACTGAGGGCTGCTGGGAAATGACTTTGACTGCACAAGTATGAGTCTCTGGGCCCAGCTTGGTCAAGACTTTACCGTCTTTCGAAACTGTTGAGCTCCATGATTGAGGTCGTTCTGAAAGAGGTTGTTTAGCTGTCAAGCCGGTACGTTTTAGTTTTGTTTCAGGAGCAGGTCGCCAGAGCTTCGTAAATATCGGAAACGTCCGAGATCGACAATTCCTGACTTTGACATGACAGCCAGTGACACTGAGTGTACCCTCTTCGTCAGCCACACCGGAAACGAGAATATCATGTAAAGATAGAGGAGGAATCAAAACATTCGATACCTGGGCATTCAAAGGCCCATTGTCACTATGCAAGCGCAAGCTTTCGATCTCAAGATCAAACTCGTAAGGGTTTTGAAGAGTAACCTTGAATGTTGCCGATTCTTTGGCAACCATCAAGGGATCAGAAGTCTTGTTATCCAGCTTTGCAAACGGGTTGTACAAGAAGGGGTCTTTGGTCGATTTCTTCTTCGACGCGGTCGCCACATTCAAATCTTTTCTTAACCGGCGGAATGGCTTTTTGAATTCTGGAACATCTAGCAGCGTGATGCCCCGAACGAGAAAGTCATCCCAGTACTCCGATTCGAGATGATCGGCGCCTAGGGTATGTGCAGCACCCACAGTTCGCTTTATATTGTTGAGAAGTCTCATTTGTTCGTCTGGAGTAAGGACAGGTGGCGAGCAAGCTAACTCAGGAAGCATTAGGTGTCCTCGGATTGTCTGCAAGAGTTCAACCGTGTATTGGAGGACACCTTCAAAGTCAGGGAGTGCTTCACAAAGATTGATGGATAATCTCAGAATAGCGATTTTTAGGTTCAGGTCGCCATATCTATCTAGCGTGACATGGCGGAAAGACCGTTCGACAATAGATGCAATCGAATCATAGTCCGGTTTAACGTCATCGTCGGTTTTAGCTGACGAAGGCCGTGACGAGGATTTGGTCGTTTTATGTTCCTGGTATACTGAGGGTTGGATTCCATATGTTTCCCCGATCATGGCTAGGAGTGCGCGTGTGCTTTCCTCCATACTCCCACGGCCTGCGTCTAGGGCGTTGATTTCGAAGGCGGTATCGTTCAGAGACGACAGACCTGCAGCGGGATGAATGCCAACCTCAGCGGCACCAATTTTCCGAGCTTCCACCAAGCCAGGAACCATAAGCGTCACCAATTCTTTCAGAACTAAAGCCTTTTTCCTAGGGAGATCCAAAGTTGAAAGAACGGAAGCGATACCAACGAGAATTGGCACTGCATCCGTAGTTGGTAGTTCAGCACCAGGCGCAAGAGGCAGAGCACGGAACAAAAAGTTAGCAATTTCGGTCTTTCGCAATATTGGTGCTCCTCGTGGCCGTTCAGGCTGTTGAAATGGCACTAGAGTCTCATTTATGACGATATGCCTCAGAGCATTTTCATCTAGACTGCCGTCCCGCAATTTTATTGCGGAAAGCAGACGCGATAAACGTATAACGGTCTCGGAAAATATCAAGGGTGGAAGAGGTTCGTCAGTTATGACTGATGCACGGGTATACAAATTGAGGATATTGTTGCAGAGATCAGGTATAAGATTAGCCAAGTTCTGTAGAGAAACGGCGCGATTGCCTGGAGTCGACTGGCCGGAAGCCGATGAGTCTTGGGTACTACTACCAGACGACTTGGAGCTAGATTTTTCTGCAACAGGATAGCAAATCTGGGGGATCTAGAGAGCTGAGGGTTAGTCCTGCAAGAAATGCACGCAGAAATATGTATTTTCAAACCTGAAAGTCCATCCCTGCCCAACCAAACATCAAAAGGCACAGAAGAATGGATTCAAGAGCCTTCCCATGCCAGATGTAGTCACTACCAGCTCGAGCCATTGTGGCAGCTTCAACAAGCTCCTTCAAGGCATCTGACCATCTTCCAGATTGCAAGTAGAGAGTGCCTATAACAACACCAAGCCGGCCTTTGATTCTGTTTTTGGTACGGTCCGCAGCAGTAAGCCCTTGAACAGACATTCGATCACGACTGGTCTCCTTAGAGGAGACCAGCTTTCCGCCGGTATTGGAACGATTTGAAACTTGTATAGACCGAGTGATCTCGTCAAAAGTTGTCGGTGAATCATGACCCCCAGGAGCTGGAGATGATCGACCAGAGCTAGCCACTGATTCTGAATCACCATTGGGGGCAGAAAGTTGGGCAGGCATGGTCATCCTATGCGCCAACTTATCGACAGGGCGCGGCCGTAATTCCGGACCACGACGTGGGCCCCATGATGAAGCTTTTGGAGAATCAATGGCAGGAATACTTTGCATGAGCTTCGCAAACTCATCCAGTTCCCCGAGCAACGTGGAAGTAATGTCGCATAAAACGGTTTTGATTGTTGTTGGTCTCGATAATTGAGGATTTGGTACCCACGTAACCTCGCCCGGTCCGCTTATTAATTTATCCAAGCCCTCATACTCAAAGACGAGCAATTGGCTGACAAGAGCTCTAGGGTTATGCTCCTTGATCCATCCTAGCTCTTGCAGAAGTTCATCTAGACCTTCGGGGCTAGGGGGAGATTCCCCACTGCTATCCCTTTTCTCGCTCGTGTTGTCACCGCGTAGTTCTGCACCGTCGGCAATGGCTATTATCACCAATGGCTCACGAAAGATTTCGAAAGGGAATAGCTCCAAATGAGATGTAGGCGGCACGGCGAAGGATGTATTATATAATATTACTCCATTGGGAAATGCCAATGGCGTAAACATATCTGCAAAGTTAGCTTCTTGCTTGCCTTTACGTGGAGGATCAACGTACTTCGATTAGGGCGTGTGTCGGGGCTAACATCGCCGAGGCGAACATACTTCTCAGCTTGCAATCTCGCGGCAAAACTAAGAAATCTAGACCGCTTGATCCTGCCAACTGGGAGTAAGAGTGCGTTCAAGCGCACAGGCGCGACGGGGGAGAGGGGGTCAACTC
The DNA here is from genome assembly GCA_039119965.1 of Talaromyces sp. DC2. Taxonomy (NCBI): domain Eukaryota; kingdom Fungi; phylum Ascomycota; class Eurotiomycetes; order Eurotiales; family Trichocomaceae; genus Talaromyces; species Talaromyces sp. DC2. Next base: position 98,988 of record JBCLNQ010000066.1, on the reverse strand, counting down.
CCATGGTGGTAGCTATACCGCCGAGCGGAATCAGTCTGTTGTGCGCACCAGACTGTTTCCACGACAAATATTTGGTCGCTAGGAATCATGTGGAGGGACCATGGGAGAGATGCGATTGCAACGATGCTCTCGCTGCCTGGCCTCGAGACTGAAGGAAGAGAGACGGTGCGGCCGTAAGTGCAGGCAGGTGTAAATAGACAAGACAGACAACCGTCCCGAATAGAGCTGTGGGCCAGGACATTGCTGCCTGAGGCACCACGTCGGCCCACCGCCAAGCTCGTATATCGATAAGCCGATAAGATAAGCAGTATCTCCGAGGTTTTGGTCCGACCCGCGCCGCAACTGTCAACAACCACGTCTACGAGTTGCTGTCGGTTGTGCCCTGCAATGTCTGCGTAATCGACTGTGTATTTTTCTATTCCGTCGAACTCATGGTGATGTGCAGTGTGGCAAAATATCGGCTGGCTCTCTGTTCTGTTTGATTCAGCTTTCATTCTTCATCCTTCTTCATGCTTAGCCAGCGACGGGTTTTTGTTTCTTCGCCACGTCGCTTCCATGGTTACATCCCCTTCAGGAACACAAACTAAACACGGAATTTTTCTATTTATCGTCTTTCTTTTCATATCAGCATAGACTGTGTAGGTTTGTGTCATGGCGCGGTCTATAGATTTCAATGCGCTTAAGGCGCGGACGATGGGCTCCAGCAACGATGAAGAAGCCGTGACCGTCGATACCCGTGGCTTGATTTCTAAGGTGCTGTCACGCTATTCAGGAAAATGGTTTGTTACTATACTGTGCTGTCTTTCTAATACATAATACTGATACGTGCCGTGCTAGGACTGTCCTCCGCGAGATGATCCAGAATGCAGCTGATGCTTCCGCTACTCGAGTGACTGTAAAGTTCGAAACGTTACCATCGACAACAGTGCCTATACCGACCGCAGCAGACCAGACCACAATGCTCAAGCATGTAATCTCTCACCATACTCTTCGTCGACTCCTGATATCGAACAACGGGAATCCGTTCAACGAAAAGGACTGGGCCCGGCTGAAACGGATTGCAGACGGCAATCCCGATGAGACCAAAATCGGCGCTTTTGGTGTTGGATTCTACAGCGTCTTTGACGACTGCGAGGAGCCATTTGTCTCTTCCGGCGGCGAAGCTATGGCATTTTACTGGAAGGGAAATTCGCTATTTACACGACGACTCAAGTTAGCGGAAGGCGAAAGTTCACCGGATACTACGTTTGTGCTTGACTATCGAAACAACTCGTCTCCGGTACCTTCATTGATGGAGTTAGCAAAGTTTCTTGCCACCAGTTTGACTTTTGTCGGCTTGCAGGGGATCGACTTGTGGGTGGACGACTGGAATTTGCTGAGACTAACGAAGAAGACTGCCCCAAGTGAGAAGGTGTCTCTGCCTCGCGATATCGAGACAAGGACGCCCGAAGGCATTATGAAAATAACGGGCGTGACAAGAGAGGTTGCTCAAGTTGATGCTGCTTGGATGAAAGGAATTGAATGGAGTCCACAAACGGCGCTTTCAGCTAGTTTGGAGGGTATTCGAGACACGACAAGTAGCCTCCGATCATTCTTCTCCAAGTTCACTGGGTCTACAAATAATTCGTCAAATACACAAATCACGGAGACTTCCGAGACTCGAGGGGAAGAAGGGGACTTGACAGTCATCCACAACGCCTCTGTATTCTTGCATATCAACACCGCGTCTATCCAAACGTCTGTAAGCAACTCTCTTTCTAGTGAATTAGAACGAGCAACTCGAAAACCTCCACCAAAACGAACATCCATCGCGATACTTACGCCTTCGTACTCGGCCGATGCGTCTTCGAAGCGATCAGAAGTCCTCTCTTCGGTGCTTCCGTCAAAATCAGGAAGAGTCTTCATAGGATTTCCTACACACCAGACCACAGGTCTTAATGCTCATATCTCGGCGCCATCAGTTATTCCTACTGTTGAAAGAGAAAGCATTGATCTCAATACCCGATACATTAGCGTATGGAACTTGGAAATGCTTCGTGCGGCAGGGATTGTGTGTAGGATCGCATGGGCAGCTGATATGTCATCAATTAAACTTAGGATTGTTCCGCAAGGAGGCTCGAAAATTCGGAAGACAGACGTCGCGAGTTTTATTCCCGAAGCAGTTCATACTGCTAATCAATTCGTATTCCGGGAATCTACGCCGTCTGCAACCTTGGGTCAGACAATAGAAGATTCTTTCTGGATGTGTAACAAAAATGCGTCCATCGAGATTTTGTCTACACGTGGTGTTTTACCAACTCATCAAGTTCGTATAGCACCAAAGGAACTCAGTTTTATGGATGGCATTCCGTCTCTTCCCGATGAACTGGTTGACAACTCAAAAGAGTTTGTCAAGAAGCTCACAGACTTTGGCCTTGTTACTGAAGTGACAGTATCAGATATCAAAGGAGAACTCGAAAATAGTGCCTTGACTTCAGCACAACTCAAAGAGTTCCTGGTTTGGATTGGCAAACGTGCCGTAACCGAGGAATTTGATAAGAGGACAACTCTTTCGTTGCTGAAGTCTGCTGTTGCCAATGAAGAGCCTTCTGATGGACATCCAGGTGGTGTGCTGGCTTTGGATGGGATTGACAGCTACCTGAATCCTTCTAAAATACCAGCTGATTTACCTATACCGCCATCAGTGATGCCTTTCAAGTATACCAGGCTCTTAGATAAACGAGAGCTAGAGGCTCTTGGCTGGATTGAATTGCAAATAGTGCCCTGGCTAAGATGGCTTTTGGACAATACTGGCAACAGAAATGTCCTATCTGCGGACAAGGATCTAACACAGAACCCACAGTTTGCTGCACAAGTCTTGCCAATTCTGTCCAAACAATGGGACCCACTCAGTCAATCTTCGAAGCAAACGGTGGTCAATATCTTGCAGTCACAAACGGTAATTCCGGTCAAAAATGGCATGAAACGACCAGAAGAAGCATACTTTCCTAGTGTTCGATTGTTTGATGACTTGCCAGTTGTTTTTGGCCTTCAAGGGGTAAAAGATAAATTTCTTGCTGCCCTTGGCGTCCGCAAAACGGTGGAGCTTGGTGTCATTTTCGAGCGACTACTCAATAACGACGAATCCACCGGTAAAGATGGGACCATCAAGCATAAATGGAGTCACGTCGATTTGATTAGGTACCTTGCGTCTGTGCGCGACGACATTCCAGCCAAGGATATAGAAAGACTCAGGAACACGAAAATCTGTACCGCCGAAAATGCTGAAAGCGGGATGTCCGGACGACAACGATATAAAATTTCCGAACTTTTTGAGCCTAAAGAATCACATCGAAAGTTGGGTCTCCCTATCATAGAATGGGCTGGGATATACGCCTCTCATAGCAAAGAAGGGCAATTTCTATCAACCCTCGGTTTAAGAAGTCATCCTTCTGCTACTGAAGTCATCGAAATCATGGCCAAAGCAGCTGCAGGCGGCGACAGTGCACTTCAGGCGAAGTCAATGTCTTACTTTATCACAGAGTATCACACCAACAAGTACTCTGCTCTCAATATGGCCAGGGTCACGCTCTGCTTTCTTCCTGTCGATAGACTTAACAAATTGAGTGCTCCCAAAGACTGTTTCACTCACGAAGGCGCTTCTTTATTTGGACTCGATATCCTGAGAAGGGATCTCCATCCACACGCGAGCATCTTTGGTGTGCAAGAACATCCCCCAATCGTTGATTGTGTGCAGTATGTCATTCGAAATCCTCCAAAAACTGTGAACGAGGCCAAAAGCATTTTTGCTTATATGGCTATAAGAATTCCAGAATTGAAGTCAACAGACGGAACTCGGCTTGGCTCAGCGCCGATCGTCCCGATTTCTGCTGGTCAAGCTACAGAGAAGAAACATATTATGCGCTACATATCGCCTGAGAGCTGTTATATTGGCGATGGAGAAGACTTCCAAGACATTTTTGATTTCGTGAATTTTGGTCAGATGGGAAATCTTTTTCTCCAAGCAGTTGGATCGAAGCAGGAGCCTACTAAAATCGAAGTGGCTCGTATGCTGGTCAAAGAACCGGCGCGGATTTCTTCTAAATTCCAAAACCCAGAAAAGTACTTGAAGTTGCTGAGAAGTTTGGCTGAAAGCTTTTCTACTCTGAGGCGTCAAAAAGATCTTCTTCGTGATATGATGAATTCTCCGTTTCTACTGGCAAGCAAAGAACTACCTTCGCAGCCTTCTACTGTGACACAGGCCAAAGAGGATTTGGAAGAAGCAGATGATACATTTGAAGAGGATGAGCTATCGATCAAGGAATGGCGGTTGACTGCCGCAAAAAATGCCGTTATCGTTGACGATTACCAAAGCTTTACGCTCTTCAAAGAGCATGTTCTTGCTGCCCCGCAAGAAGAGAGCCTGGAGAAATTCTATGCGGCTTTGGGGACACCATTTCTCAGCTCCCTTGTAGAAGAGCGTGCCAACTGGGGGGCTAAGTCCTCAGACCAGAAAGCTGCAACGAGGCTACAAAAGCTTATTAATGAAAGAACGCGACTTTTCCTACACGAACAAAGTTCCGATTCTATCAAACATGATACCAAGTGGCTTGAGAGGCATCTTAGCATCGTGGTTGTTCATTCTATCTCCCTTCGGCGGTCTCTTAAAAACAGCAGGGCATCCCACAATCAAAAACGGAATGCGATCATTACACCTCAAGGAAGTGGCTATACATTGTGGATCAGTCCTGGCAAGTATGACTTGTATGAAATCAGTCAAGCTCTTGTACATATACTCCTCTCGCGTCCTAAACTCCATTCGATTTTGACTCTGGAGATGTTGTTGAAGACTGATCTTTACGATCTTCGGGCACGGGGCTATAACGTTGAACGAATCCTTCGCAAGAGGCAGATGGAAGCCCAGATAGCAGAAGATCAGCGACAGAAACAGATTGAAGAAGAAAAGAAACGCATTCAGGAACAAGAAGCGGAATGGCGCAAAGCTCAGGAGCAACAAACAATTGAAGAGCCTAGTTCTGGACATGCGATGCCGGGTCTGTTTCCGGACTCTCCATCAAACCCCAAGCCCCAGGGCGATGATGAAAGAGTGGCCGAACAGGATCTGCAGCCGCGAAGTCTTTTCTCCAATCTAACAAAGCGTTTTGGTCTCGACGACAACAAACAGTCGCAAAATCCTTTCCAGTCAATCTTCCGGTCCCGATCTACGCAAGAAGAGGCCTCGAACCAAGTTGATTCAAATGCGCCACCACCTTATTCGGAGAATGATCCGCGAAAATCAACTAAGAAGCCTACCGAACCCAAGGGTGTCACCTCCCCACATCAACTACAGAATAATCTTTTGTCAGCCATTTCAGCATGTCGCCCACATGGAGCTTCCGGTGTCTACAGTCGTCCGGCTACGGATGATGTAAAAGAGACCAAATCGTACTGTGATGAGCGGCCCAGCCACGATCTTGAGTTTGTTGCCACTCTTCCATCCGGCATCCATTTTCTTGAAGCGAAGTCGGTTGCGGATCGGTCCGCGTTTCTGTCTGAGAATTCCACCGGCATCAACGCCTTTGCAAAACTTCTGGTGGAATGTAGTAGCGTATTTTCTCTCCAGCTGGAGAGTTTGAGCATATTCTATGATCCAGGTGGGAAGACAATTGCGTTCAATCGCGGGGGCAGCCTTTTCTGCAATTACCTGTACTTCAAGCAGCTTCATCAGTCTCGACTTTTGCAGGACCCTGTTGGTGGTAGAGCCGATGCTCTTGTATACTGGTGGGTTATTCTGTGCCACGAATTGGCCCACAATCTAGTAGAGGCACACAGCTCGGACCACAGTTATTATACGTAAGTATCTGCTTCTTCTCTCATCATAGACTTAGCTCATTTACTAACAGCTGTCTCTTTGTAGCGAAGGTTTTGTTGCCCAATACTTCCCCAAGGTTGCTGCAAAGTTGTTGGAAAACCAGTCATAAAGTTGTACCTTGTTTAATACCCTGTCAGAGTAGACATACAGAAATTAGACTACAGTCTTGCGTTTTCTCACCACAATCAAAACAGGCCTTTTCTCGTCAAGGTAGTGATCGACTATAAATAAACCCTGCAGTTGTGATATCAATGGCTGCTGCATGTGCATAGCGCATGCAAAGGGCTCGCGTGCGGGGAGCGCTAACCTGAAAATTTTCCTGGTTGTCATAATTTCAAGCAGCACTGCTATTGCCAAATTCGTAAAATCGATCAAATAGCTCTGCTCTTTAGTTTCTTTGTTGAATCTTCGCCGTTCAATTGACGTATGCGAACCGATACTGCGCTAGTCCGTACTGGGTTATTAATAGAATTCCGAGAGAAATACCGCTAGTCCATATATAGCTAGCGCGCCTTCAACCGTTTTCTCCGGATCAGACAGCGGCGGGCCAATCACGGCGTCGGATGCTTGAAAATACAGTTTCCATCGGTCCCCGGTTATCGTCGCCGTAACTTCCCAGTCTCGACAATAATTTTCGTCTCGCCCGAACGACGACTCTCTATGAAACATGGTCTGATTCCTGTTCTTTAAATCTCCGATTTTCTTGCCGATGGTCTATTCTCAACCTCTGTCGCACCCCTCTTCTTGCCCAAATACCTGCATTTGCCAGTGCATGTGTATGCGGCATTGGGAAATTGACCTGCAATCAATCAATCTTTGAGATGGAATCTCGTATGGGGGATATCTCGGCTGCTGGCCCTGCGAAAAGAAGCATACTCTACTTGGACGCTTATGACTCATTCTCCAACAATGTCATTTCCATGCTTGAAGAAAATCTAGATGTTCGGGTCGCAGTCTTGACAGTCGACTCGGAATGGCCCGAGGAAGGAATGAGTAGCTTTCTCGCTGGCTTTGATGCCGTTGTCTTGGGCCCGGGACCGGGGAATCCAGGGTGTACAGCGGACGTTGGCATTATGAGAGATGTGTGGGGTCTCGAAGACGAAAACCTAGTGCCAGTGCTAGGCATTTGTCTTGGCTTTCAAAGTTTGTGTCTTCATTATGGGTTGTCTATCAAGCGTCTTCCGTGTCCTTTGCATGGCCAGGTGCATCGCTTAAGCAAAGAAAATGAAGACATATTTGCGGGATTGGATGATTTTGAAGTCACTTTATATCATTCTCTATATGCGTCGACGGATGATACTAAAGATGGAAATGGACCGCTTTCGTTTCTTGCTTGGCTGGCGGTCGATGAGACTGAAATGCAAACCCGAAGAATTCCAATGGCAGTTCGTCACAAGGAAAAGCCCTTTTGGGGCTTTCAATTTCATCCAGAGTCTTGCAAGTCGGATGCCAATGCCTGCAGAGAGTTGCTAAGCCGGTGGTGGGCAGCTGCTATGGAATTTAACCGAGACTCGTCACGTTCCATTGAAAGTCGTCCAATCGAGCGTCCTCTAAGCAATTCTACGGAGTCAAACACTCAGAAATATCTAGAAAATATTTTTGACAATTTGACATCAGACACTGCACAAGAATGCTTTCGCCGTTCATTTTCCCTGCAAGACTTGTGTGCAGAGAATATTTTTGAGCTGGTCAACACTCCTGGTTCCCCATCGGTACTCTTTCAGTCGAATGGAAGATACAGTATCATGTCGATTCTGTCCCCCAAGAGTTGGAAAATGGAATACTTCGTTTCAAGCAAGACCCTCGATATCCACACGATAAACACGTCGACGCCAACTGTCAAGGAACAAACCAACGTTTCAGTGGATGCTCTTTGGGATGCTCTCAGGCACGTAATGAATAAGAGAAGAGTTTTGTCAGGAAGACAGGACGTTCCCTTTTGGGGAGGGTTTCTGGGATATTTCTCCTACGAAATGGGCCTAGCTGGCCTGGCTCATCCCAAAACATCGCCACTTCTATCATCTGATCCTTGGAATATTAAATCAAACGAAAAACCCAGTGATGCTGTTCCTGATGTCAGCTTGTTGTGGGTCGAGAGAAGCATCGTCATTGACAATAATATGCAAACCGTTCACATCCAATCAACACGAGAAGCCGATGATGTTTCCAACGGCTGGTTAGATGCAGTTAATGAACAAATATGCGAGTATGCTTCCGTGCAACGAAGCCAGGAAGCCGTTACAAGTGCTTCCAAAACTATTGAAATCGAACGCCATCACTTCCTGACCACTACGGAAAGAGAGATAGTCGACAAACTCCTTGAAGGATCTACAATGGTTACACCCGACGAATCATCATACAAGTACAAAATTGACGAGTGTCAGCAAGAACTCAGAGCAGGAGAGTCTTACGAACTTTGCCTTACTGGGGAGACAATCATCACTTTGCCGGCACTTGCGGACGAAAATCTCCGCAAGCTGCGTCCGTGGCTGATATACAAAAAGCTCAAAGCGTACAACCCCGCTGTGTTCAGCGCCTACGGATGTCTTGGCCGTGTCAAGATAGCGAGCAGCAGCCCCGAATGCTTTCTCAATTGGGATAGGAAATCAACTCTTGAGATGAAGCCCATGAAGGGAACGGTACGAAAGGCCCCGGGAATGACCTTTGAGAAAGCTAAGGAGATTCTTGGAACGACCAAGGAGATGGCAGAAAACCTCATGATTGCGGATTTGATCCGCCACGATTTGTATGGGATTTGTGGGTCAGGTAATGTGCACGTTGAAAAGCTACTGGAAGTAGAAGACTACGGCCGTGTCTACTCAATGATTACTCACGTCAAAGGGGTTGCTGCTGATACAAAATCGGAGGGAGATCGAAGCACAAGTATGGCTGAACACGGATTAACAACTCTCCAGCGCTCCCTACCCCCGGGCTCTATGACTGGAGCTCCCAAGGAGCGTTCGTGCATGCACCTTGATCGGATAGAAGGAAGAAAACGTGGGCTATACTCGGGCGTCATGGGGTATCTTGACCTCGGCGGAGCTGGCAGTTTCTCCGTTTTGATACGAACAGCATTTAGCTGTTCAGGGGACGAGAGCAGCCCCGAAGTATGGCGTGTTGGTGCCGGGGGAGCAGTGACTATTCTAAGTACGGCTCAAGGCGAGTGGGATGAGATGATCACGAAGCAGAGAACTGTGGCCAGTATATTTGGGTCTGCAAAGTGAGATAAATTATGGTAATGAGCATAAAGAGACGGTTTTTAAAATTTGCAACGATTCAACAATTGCATAGCAGGAGGCGTTCAACACGGGATTTTAGATGTTGATACAAATATTAGACATTTAAAGACATGAATTCATTCTAGAGTTGTATGTACAAGCAATTATAATTTTGGAGGAATCGCCATCATTTTGGAAGTCGTAATCCAGGGAAGGCATTGAAATAGGGGAATAAAAGTATGAAATCTGCGATGCTGACCGCTTGAAAGAAACAACTATTGTCACACGATTAATGTTATTACAAGCCTCTCCTGACCACGCTGTCAATAGACTGGGCCACATATGCGACATTCGTGGGGCTCACTGTTGCAAGTTAGTTTCAATTCTTAGAGAGACGATTAACGGAAAATAGGCAACTCACATCCACTGACGGAAATTCTTCCAGACTTGAGCAAGTAAATATGAAACTCCTCCTTCATTGCCGCAATTTGACCCGGCGTCAGCCCAGTGTATGAGAACATACCGATTTGGTTAACAATATGCTCCCACGTTCCAGGCGTTTTCAGCCTGAGCAGCTCTTGGTAAAGCTCTTGGCGCATTTTGATAAGTCTCGAGCTCATGACAGCTAGATCATCGTACCATTGCGCGCGCAAAGTCGGGTCGGTGAGGACACGCTTGACAACGGTGCTGCCGAATTTGGGGCCCATGGAGTATTCGCCACGAATGATGTGGCACAGGTTCTTTTGGATCAGACCAGTCTCGGCCGGGTTAGAGCCGTTGGTGACGAGATGGAAGGCGCCTGTTCGGTGGCCGTAGAGACCAAAGTTCTTGGAGAAGCTTTGCGCAACACACATTTCCATGCGCGGCTCCATGTTGAAAAAGTACCGGACGGCCCAGGCGTCTTCTTCCAGGGAACCGGAAGCGAAGCCCTGGTAGGCCGAGTCGAAGAAAGGGAAGATTCGTTTTCGCTGGCACAGTTCGGCAATGGCCTTCCACTGCTCCTTGGTTGGGTCAACACCAGTAGGGTTGTGCGCGCAGGCATGCAGCAATATCACATCCCCAGACTCGGCCTCGGCCTCCAGAGTAGCAATGGCATTTTCGAAGTCGAACGCGCAGGTCTCGGCGTTGAAGTACGGGTATCCCTTGCGTTTGATTCCCTGGAGGTCCCAGATGGCGTGGTGGTTTGCCCACGTCGGAATCGACACCCAGACATGCTTAGGCTTGTAGTGATGGGCCAGAAAGGCTGCGCCGATGTGGTTGGCACCTGTGCCGGCGACGGTCTGGACGGAAACGATGCGCTGCTTTGCAGCCTGTTCAGCTGGGGTTTCAGAGTCGAGATTGAAGCCGAACATGAGGTCTCTGGCGGCCTTGGTGAAGACGGCGTCGCCCTCAATGGGGAGGTATTCGTGGCGTGCAGCGTCGTTCTCGCGGCTCATTTGCTCCTCGACTTTCTGCACCGAAGACAGCGGCCATGGCTGCCCCTCGGCGGTGCGATAGACGCCAATTCCCAGGTTCACCTTCTTGGGATGGGCGTCAGCATTGTACGCATGGCTGAGGGCGAAGATCTCATCGACAGGGGCGTCGGGGAGGTTCGCAAAGGACGATCCTTGGGACGGCTTCTCAATCAACATTTTTTTGGCCTGTATTCTTCGGAAGACGTATAGGAATATGGGAGGACAGAGAGCAAGGAAGGAGAAAAGGAGAGAAGAGGCACGCGCCCAGTTATGTACAAGCAGGAATAAGCATAAGCTTGGGAGGAACACCGGCGTCAGTCATGCTTGTTCTTTGTGCCCCGCCGCGATCTGGGTTTGCCCTTTGTGGATATCTTCTCTTTTTTTTGCCCGCGATTTCCGTCGGCAGCCGCCCCCGGCTATTTTCGGTGAAGCCGGCCACGAGATGCCGGCTTTTTGACTTTTGGCATCTCTGCGAGTTTGCGATCTGTGCTTGTCGAGGGCAACTTTTGCAAGTCAGAAGACTCGCAATGCCCTTGGGTCCCTTGCAGAACGAGGCGATTCGCCATGCAACATGCCGCGACTTGGCTGTTGCCGGGTATTTCGCGCCAATCAGCTGTTTGGCCCCTCGTATCAGTCTAGAGACTAAGTAGACCACAGTTGCTCTGGGATCATGAAGGATGAGGTGAGACCGGTGTGTCGATTAGCAATCGGTCTGACAAGACTCGCCAGGGACATGCTCATCCTGAACAGCAGTCATGGTAAAAATGGCGGTCAGCGCTATAATTAGGTGTGATTAAGCTGCGGAGATGAGAGAAGCTCGACTATCACTTAGTCTGCGAGACTTTCTGTTACTTGCATAACAAGGGCTTATACGTAAGCATAAGCTTTGTGATCTAGATGCTCTCAGCATGCTGCTTGTTGAGTCACGACGATCACAGCATATCTTGGACGCCGATATCGCTGTGGAATTGGGTGGTTCATCAGGATGTTTACAATTAGGGGATTCTCCCATATATAATAGCACTTGATTAATTTAACTGTGTATCACAACTTTGAATCAATTGGTGTATGGCAAGAACATTTGAACGGTTCGATATTCGATATATCCGATAGATATATATTGGTGTAAGCCAACCTACCCAATACACCAGTTGTCGTTTTTATCTTCAACTTTACATGTATTTTTGTTCACATATTTCCAACCAATCAAGTACATAATTACGACGGATAATTACAACAATTGATCAATTAAACAGTAGTAGATCAAGCAAGCATATGTATGGTGTTGCATGTTAACAATCGGAAGGGTGATACACCTCTTACGTAAATTACAAGATCCCCCCCGCAGCAACGTGCGTAATTTCGGTATGCAGGATACCGGGGACGGGAGTTTCCGGCTCAGCGCGCAGTTGGGGGTGATTTTTTTCCGAACAAAACAACAAGCAACCAAAGCTCCTTCGCGTTCCGACATCAGCTCCTGACCAAACCTCTTCTTCTGTGCAACTTCGTCTTGACGGAATTCGTCCACTGTCGGCAATTGGCCTCTCCAGGATTCGCCCTACCGACTGACTCATTGGCAAAGACCGCTGCAACGCTGCCCTCGCACCATGGCATCTCGGCTATCGGTCCGGATATTGACACATGCTGGACGTACAGCGTCCACCTGTCTTCCCCGCGCCGCACGTCTCTCCCCCACTCTTTCTGTGAATAACATTACGTCTGCTGCCCGTGTGTCGCAATACTCTCGTCTCCAGTCCATTTCGAACCAGAGAACATTTACTTCTTCTGCGAAGATGGTGAGTAGCTGTTCCGAAGCTTTTGCGCAAAGAATACATACCTCCCGGAGCGTGCGGAATCACCAACCGGAATCGATACTGACATGGGCCTTTTTCAGGCATCAAACACTCGCATTGAGACCGACGCCTTTGGCGAGATCGAGGTTGGTATAACTTGGACGCTGTCAACTTGGAATACAACAACTAAACAATTGCCAGGTCGCAGATGACAAGTACTGGGGTGCCCAGACCCAGCGGTACGTCACCGATATACCCCCATGCTTGCTATGTTTACTTATACATTTCTGACTGAAACAGCTCGCTGGGTAACTTCAAGATCAACCAGCCCCGGGATCGTATGCCTGCGCCGGTTGTCAAGGCCTTTGGTATCCTCAAGGGCGCCGCCGCTACTGTCAACATGCGCTATGGATTGGGTACGAGTTGAATTCATGATTGGGAACGAGAAGTCTGACAGACATTTTTGAATAGATCCTGAAATCGGAAAAGCCATCCAGCAAGCTGCCGCCGAAGTTGCCGACGGCAGCCTCATCGACCACTTTCCCCTTGTCGTTTGGCAAACCGGTTCTGGTACACAGTCCAACATGAACGCCAACGAAGTGATTTCCAACCGTGCTATTGAGATCCTCGGCGGAAAGAAGGGCAGCAAGAAGCCTGTCCACCCCAACGACCACGTCAACATGTCTGCTTCGTCCAACGACTCGTTCCCGACCGTCATGCACATTGCCGCTGTTATCGAGACCGAGAGCACCCTGTTGCCGTCGTTGAAGAGCCTGCGAAATGCCCTCCAGGCCAAGGTTGACGCTTTCAACCACATCATCAAGATTGGCCGCACTCACCTTCAGGATGCCACCCCTCTGACTCTTGGTCAGGAATTCTCAGGCTATGTTGCCCAGCTCGACAGCAACATTAAGCGCATTGAAAACACTCTTCCTGACCTCCGTCTGCTCGCCCAAGGAGGTACTGCCGTCGGTACAGGTCTGAACACTTTCAAGGGATTCGACGAGCAGGTTGCTGCTGAGATCACCAAGCTCTCCGGTACCGAATTCAAGACTGCTCCCAACAAGTTTGAAGTTCTGGCTGCGCACGATGCCATCACCGAGGCTTCTGGCTCCCTGAACACCCTCGCTACCTCTCTTTTCAAGATCGCCCAGGATATCCGTTACCTCGGCTCTGGCCCGCGCTGCGGTCTCGGAGAGCTTCGCCTCCCAGAGAACGAGCCCGGTTCTTCCATTATGCCTGGCAAGGTCAACCCTACCCAGTGTGAATCTTTGACCATGGTGTGTGCCCAGGTCATGGGTAACCACGTCGCAACCACCATCTCCGGCATGAATGGCCAGTTCGAATTGAACGTCTTCAAGCCCGTGATGATCCGCAACCTGCTCCACAGCATCCGTATCTTGGCCGATGGCATGGCTAGCTTCGAGAAGAACCTTGTTGAGGGACTGGAGGCTGACGAGAAGCGCATTGACGCTCTCCTTCACGAAAGGTACGTTTTATTATTTAGTCACACGCGGATGGAATGATAACTAATTTGATACCTATTTAGTCTTATGTTGGTTACATGCCTGAACCCAGTCATCGGCTACGACATGGCGTCCAAGGTTGCCAAGAATGCGCACAAGAAGGGCCTCACGCTCAAGGAGAGCGCCATGGAACTCAAGGCTCTGAGCGAGGAAGACTTTGACAAGTATGTCCGCCCTGAGCTGATGATCAGCCCAAAGGAGAAGAAATAGAGGGGGGATTAAAGCTGTTCGCTTGTATTTAAATTAATAAAGAGCGCTATGTAAAATTACAATATATACAATTGCATCATACACGTATTACATGTCTGTGTGTTTATTCATCAACGTTTTGAAACATTGCAAATGGCCTATGTTGCAATATTTGGCTTTGTGGAATTCTTGAAATCCTCCATGGACCGAGTTATCCAGTTCACATGAGAAAAATGTAAATAGTAGTAGTATCGTATTTCAGTAGGGAAATTGAGTAACAAGGGTTTTAGTCTCCTATAGTTTGACAGTCCCTTGCCGTGGGAAATGTTAACGGATGATATCAACAGAAGCACCATAAATCCTAAAGTCTAGCAGTACTAAAAGTAAGCTGGTTTGGAATTCCTCAAAAATGATGCGTGAGAAGTCTCTCTTTGCAGATGTTCACGACGGAATTTTGTATAGTAGATCAATCCTTATACAACTGATCTGATCAACCAAATTGATATTATTCGAAATAGGCTTAGAGTGGCTCGCATTAGTGATTGTTTATAGGTTGACACTAACAAGTAACTTACTCCGTATGCAGCTAAACTGTGCAGATCAGCTTACTGAAATAAGTAAAAATTCATTTTCTCGTCGTAACTAGTTGCAAGACTAGTCCACATTTACGGCATGAAGAAATATACAAAATGGCTGGGTTACTGAAAGCAAGATATTGGTAGCAGGGCGACTAGAGGAGCCTTGTAAGTCGTCAGAATAGAATGTGGCTGAAGACGACAACAAAGCAACCTAACATTCAGCTGAAAAGATTAGACAGCTTATGCCCCAAAACAATACAACACAGGCCTGTAGCGCAGGGAGATACGATGAAACTGATGACACCTGACAGTAAGCAAATGTATTGAAGCCAGGGACGTTGTCAAACACCCCGCTTCAGTAGGAAAAACAGCATTGAACTTACTATTTTTCTTTTTAATACTGCCATATCCCAATAAATTTCAACCAAAAAAGTTTAACAGGAAAATTATGACGAGTGTTATTAAGAGGACATTCAGGGGAAATTTTCGGTAGTCTTAAAAATAGTAACAAGATACGTAGTACGTAGGACTTTGTCTCAGACATGCGCCTCCTCGGTGGGTCATATATCGCCGCACCAATTCGGCAGGCGGTGTGGAATCTGAGTCCTGAGACAAGGGTGAGTTATTTGCGTTTGTTTTCTCCTTCAACAAAGTTCCATAGTTACTTAATATGACCTTCGTTTGTTGAATACCTTCTTTGCTTTGAAATAAACTATCCAAAAGAAAGAAACAAACACAAAAATGACTACCGACCTCTACTCAATCCCTGCGGCCAACGTTGCCAATCCGCCAGACACCACAACCCCCCGCACAACAACAACAGTCAACGACAATAGCAATGGTGATATCAATGGCTCGATAAAGCCTGCCGATACCATTAATAACACCACCATGACCACACCAGCCGAAGAAGAGCCTCTCTTTTCGCCTTCGCTCATTTCCCCCGAGATCCAGTCCGTCCTGCCTGAGGGCTACAGCGCCCGTCCACTACGTCGCTCCGACTATCAACTTGGATACCTCGATGTGTTGCGTGTTCTTACCACTGTCGGAGACATTACAGAGGACATGTGGAACGAGCGATATGACTACCTCTTGAAGCGGAATGACGAGTACTACCTGATTGTAATCTGCGACGGCTCCGGCAAGATCGTGGGCACTGGGAGTCTGATTGTCGAGCGCAAATTCATTCATACGCTGGGTCTTGTCGGTCATATTGAGGATATCGCTGTTTCGCAGGACCAGCAAGGCAAGAAGTTGGGATTGAGAATCATCCAGACCCTGGACTATGTTGCTGCTAAGGTTGGATGTTACAAGGTTAGTTATTCATTCTTAACTTTTCTCGAGAAAGTTGTTCATTCTGCTTACTTTTAAACAATAATAGACAATCCTTGATTGCTCAGAAGTCAACGAAGGCTTCTATATCAAGTGTGGCTTCAAGCGTGCCGGTCTCGAGATGGCACACTACTACTGAGTTCGTTTCCATCTCGTTCAGCTGTTTGTTTGGTCATTTTCGATTTTAATCGTCTGTATGAATAAATTCGTCCATGTGGATATTTCTTCATGGAGCTTTGGGTTGTGAGAGTCGTAAGATGGACTCTTGCATTGGTCGGTATTGTCTATTTTTATTTCTTTTTCGCAGCAAAAACGCAAGTTACCCGCTCCCTCAGCAGAGGTAGTATAAATAGTCATTGTTTGTACACTACTAGAGATCTACTTAATGAAATCTCTTCCTTGCCTCTACAGAATAAGTAAAGACTGAATCGATATCGGGATTGTTAAGTTTAGAATGGTTTTGTGACATTAGATTCAATATTGACGTGGGCACAAAGTCTCCCCTTTGCGAGGATAAGATCTACACAAGGATGGAGCACCATATATCATGTCACAAAAGAAAAACAGGATGGTCTAGAAGAGGAATATATTTTTTAATTTTTTTTTTTAAAAAAAATACCCCTCGTAGATACCCATTTCCTAGCTGAAACACACTGAGTCTCAGCGTTCATATGCCCAATAATGAATTTCTTTTTTTCATTGATACTGTAGAAAACAGTCCAGCTCCAGATAAACATGTAGTAAGAAAGAAATCCCAGGAAACCGTTAAGCGTTCTCCGCAAAATTCCACTCGGCATGCACCTCCATTTATTTGTCTCATATCAGATGGGCGAAATTTAACGAGTTCGGGCGGCGACCTTGGGGGGAGCACCCTTGGCACCCTGCTTGCTCTGGATACGTTGGCCCTTGCCGGCAGAGGCGCTGGCGGCGTTCTTAGCCTTCTCGGCCTTCTTCTTGCTCTCAGCAGCGGCCTTCTTCTCCTTGGCATCCTTGATGGCCTGTTGGCGGGCGGCGGCACGAGCCTCGGGGCGCTGGCTTCGTCGCTCCTTGATCACATCGAGAGAAGCACCGACGACGGCACGCTGGGACTTGACGACACGGCGAGTACGCTTCTTGGCGACTTCCTGTGGTTCAATTCAGTCAGCATTGGCCATCCAATGACTCTTCCACACATGTCCAGGGAGTATATCAAATTCCACAATGTCCCTCGATGGACCTCAAATATGACGCAACAGAGAAAAAACAGGGCTACCGACCTCAGAGATACCCTTGCGGTGCTGGCGACGATAAAGGACGGTCCACGATATCCGGCGAGGGTTCTTGCGCTGGAGGAAAAGTGACTCCGACTTTCCATTCTGGAAGCGGAAGATCTTGCTGTCGCCACGGACGTACAGCTTACCCTGTTGTAGAAAAACAAATGCGTTAGAAATTGTTGCAACCCGATCATTTTTTTTGACAGTCCCTCGCGATCGATATGCCACTGGGCTTGTCTACGGCCGCACCACTTGTGGGTGGCACACCAAACACTTGGGTCTGTTGCTGCGAAAAACACACCTTTCCAGGGTAGATCTTCTGGCCGGAAAAACTGTCGTCGTAGGTACGCATCTTGAATGCTGGAGATGCGCAACCGGTCGTGACGAAATTTGTCGATGGGCGTTTTGAGTGTTGAAGTCGAGGCGTGGCGGCTCCCGTTGGATGATTCAATTGTGGTGCGGGTGGACTCGCTAAATAAGTCACGTGATTCTCACTGCCCTTTGCCTTGGGCGTTTGGCTTCCGCGGCTCCTCTCCTGCAGCTGAACCACATGAGATCATCGGAACTACATGGGTTTGACGTGAACTGTTTTCAGCATCACCCCAATTATTCTCCTATTTCAGCTGGGCAGTGAAGCTCGTGGAAAATACATGGTTCGGCTCATGAGTGTTTGTTGATGCTGTTGCTGAGTTATGCCGCCAAGCCATTCACTATCAATTGATATGGCCATCTTCTGGATTACTCTCTAATTCATCATTACACAGTGACAATAGACTCGGTCTTTGACTCAATATATACTCTTTTTTATTCAACAATCCTAGAGCCCGTCTGCGCTCAAGAGTATTGTTGATCGTGTATCTATTTAACAATACTGTATCCTAAAGGTTGAAAGGAAAGTAAAAATATCGCTAATGTCGCATAAATGGGGAACGTTAACGCCGGGCATGAGGATTGTCCTGGATCTCCGTATCATCGTGTCCCATAAGACTTGCGCACTGCATGTTGCGCACTGTCAATGTCGTATCCTGCATGACAGGACCGGAGAAACTTCCATCGCCAGTATATTTCAATGTTCTGGTCCAGGAGTCCCAGGGAATAAGAAATAATTCTTGTCTTTTGGAAAGCAGTTTCTTTAGGCCATCGCATGAGTTCGTGTCCATTCCTTGGCGGTCTGGATGGCTGCTTGTTCATCCTCCTTCCATCGCTGCGCCACGTCATTGGCAAGCGGATCGTCGGGGTTTGGAGCACCTAGCAAAGCTTGAATCGAAAGAAGGATCGTGCGGATTTGCAAGGCAGGAGACCAGTTGTCTAGCAGACGTCAGCAATGGCACTTTCAAGCTTCACTTCTCCAAGTCATACTCTTCAAAACATCCAAGCAAATACGCCCCAAGCGGTCAATATTGGGGTGATATATCTTTGTCAGAAATCGAATTTTGGGAGGCGTCATCGGATAGTCATCGGGAAGAAAAAGCTCGGCTCGAAAAATGCCTCCTGCATGCCTGTTAACTTGTGATCATCAAATTTTTGATGAATAGCAACTTATGTACCCTCGTAAGGAGACTGGGCCGGGCCGTGGATTGTCACGTCAAAATACCGCAAATTTTCTTCATGAGGAACTGCATTGATGCCCGGTACTCTGTGCTGTAAGTCAGACAACCGGGCACTATCCTCTTGCTGTTTGAACTTACGGCTCTGCCATGAGACGCTCGGTCTCTTTGATGATCCGTTTCGGCAGCGCCGCCATATTCTTTTTATTTCAAACCGTAATTCCTAGAGATGAACATATGGATTAGTGACTGCTGAGATGAAAGTTGTATGACAAAGCCGATACAATGGATAGCGGGGTGATGCTAGGGAGAGAACCAACAGTACCTTGCAGTATATCTTTTATCGGATACGAAAGATTCGCTGAAGACTCTTCTGTTAAAGAAAGAAGCGAAATAGGCAGCAGAAATTAAACAGTACACAGTCAGTTGGTATCGACAAACTTCCTTCGTACAGGCCGGAAAGCAAAGCGGGAAAGAGGGGCTCCTCCGATTGCCGCCTCTGGCCCGCCGTACTGACCCTTATCGGCGCTACGGGCGACCTGGACGCGCCAGATACGCAACTCCCGTGATTTGGAGCTTCCTCAATCCCCACACCTGGCGATGCGCAAGCTCCACTGCTTCATGTACATACATGTCAACCGTCTGCCACGCTGCAGGGATATTCTTGCTCACCTGTCGATACCTGTACCAGTTTTCTCATGAGAAAGTGAAAGTCTTACATTAACGAAACGGATCGTTGCTGCAATACCATTTCATCGCGTGCAAAATGCGGCGCTTTAGCAATGGTACCTCCAGAGCGTGAGCGACATCGAGATCGACATTCCAATTCCCTGCGTTCTAAAAGGCTGAACCGGCAAATCGTATTACTACGTTCAACTCACCATGTCGAGCCCCGCCGATTCCAAGGCTCCGGCCTCAGCCTTCGAGAGTCCCACCTTCGGTGAGGACAGTTCCTTCCATGTCGAGCAGCCTGTGGGCTCTATGTCCATTTCGCCATGCGGTCGAGATGTTGTCTTGGCGTCAAAGGAAGGGCTTCATGTTATTGACCTTGATTCACCATACTCGCCGCCTCGATACCTTCCCCATCATACCCCGTGGGAGGTTGCTGATGTTCAATGGTCTCCATTTGGACACCGGGATTACTGGGTTGTCAGTACTTCGAATCAGAAAGCCCTGGTATGGAACCTTGCAATGAAGACTTGGGAAAATTCGATCGAATACGTCTTGCATGCCCACTCACGTGCCATCACCGACATCAACTTTTCTGCCCATCACGCCGACATACTTGCCACCTGTGCCGTTGATAGTTTTGTGCACTGCTGGGATCTGCGAATTCCAGCGAGGCCTGTTGTCTCATTTTCCGACTGGTTCGCTGGGGCAACACAGGTTAAATGGAATCGACAAGACCCGCACATTATTGCGAGTTCACATGATAAATATCTGCGAATATGGGACGACCGCATGGGTGCAAAACCGTTAAAATCCATTGAAGCGCATAGCACAAAGATCTACGGAATTGATTGGAATCGAATACGTCGCGAAGCAATTGTGACATGTTCTCTAGACAAGACTATTAAAGTCTGGAATTACGACGCTGAATGCGACACCCCAGAAAAGATGGTTGAAACCTCGTTTCCAGTTTGGAGAGCTAGGAATACACCCTTTGGCTTCGGAATTCTAGCCATGCCTCAGCGAGGTGACAATGACCTTCATCTCTATAGCCGACGTCGAACAGACGTACACGGTCCGGGCGAAGGCCTCCCATTAGTTCACAGCTTTCCAGGCCATAAAGGACAGGTCAAAGAATTCCTGTGGAGACCAAGAGGAGCTGTGGTAGACGGGCTGGACAACAGAGAGTTTCAGTTAGTGTCATGGGGCGCTGATAGAGAACTCCGCCTACATCGAGTCGACCCAGACCTTCTTCGGGCAGTTGGTTATGAGAAGGGGAAGTCGTTCGACTTCAGCCTAAATATAACCCGTCAAGGATCTGTCTACAGAACATTTCGTGACGACCCTCCTGACGAAGAGCTCAGTGACTCGATGTACGCAGAAACTGTTATTTCCAGTGGAACACGGCCCCAGGTCAGTGCTGGCATTGGCACCAATAATGTGTCCACCAGGTACTCTCGAACTCCACATCACGGAATCCATATTGAACCTAGAGTTGGCATGCAGGGTCGTTCTCAATTAAGAACAATTCAGAATCCGATTGCTTGGATGCGGGGTGTAAAGATATCCGGCTGGGATATTGAAACACTCGGCGATGAGATCACGCATGTCGGCGAGAAATTTTCCAAAGTTGACTTTGAGTCAGTAGATGTGCGTCAGCGAAAAGTGACCATTTCACTTCATGGTCCTTGGGCTGCCGAAGGCGGTTCGTTATTTCTGAAGCTTGACATCAAGTTCCCGAGTGACTATCCACGAACCGCAATTCCCAGTTTTCGCATTCAGAAAACCGCTGCTATGACTGATGAGCTTTCCGAGACCATAACATCCGAACTACGAACAATTTCCGAGACATATCTCTCCCGCAAACGTGGATGCCTCGAAGGCGCGCTTCGTTATCTTCTTGGGGAATGCAATCTTGAAGAAAGTATAGCCCTGGTACTGGGAGAGACCATGGATACAATCAAGTCACCCGTTTCGGGATTGGAAGACGACGAGTCGAGTGACGAGGACGAAGACGTCGGCCAATTCGAGAAGGAGGAGCTGGGAATGAGCTCAGAATCGCTTCGACCAATCAATGCAAATGTCATGGTCCCTGTTGCCAGAGTCTGCGGTGCTGCCTGGACACAAGATGGCCGGCTCGTTTGCTTTTTTCCATCAAAGAAGGACAAAACTGGCTCGTTGTTTGATTCATTAGGCTTTAAGGATTTTGGTCGTTTCTCGCGCAATGATAAAGTTTTTGAAGGCTTTGGTCGTTTGCAAACAAGCTCACCTAGTCGTCTCACGCCCGGGAAGGCTCTTGGAACAATGAGCCTAACCGATGACGGGGGTTCTGATTACTCTGATGATTCAGATACAGATTCTTCCAGTTCATCCGGTTCGTCAGACATTTTATCAGGTCTACCGAGTCGCTTCCCCGCAGCACCAATGTGGCGTGGTCTTGGTGGTCTTGGCTCTGGCACTTATCGTACACGATCTGCAGACAATTCACAGCTTTCTACTGCTGGTGGTCCTGGTACGGTGAAATCGGATCTCGGACACAATATCATATCTATTCATGATCTTAACGACCTGCTGCCTGCTAAGAAATCATTGGCTAGCCAGTACAAAATTTTTGGACATGGTGCGGATATTTGTGCTCATAATGCGGCAGTGGCAGCTGATGCCGGCTATCATCATTTGGCGCACGTCTGGGGCCTTCTAAGATTGATTTTGCATAATCAAAGTCGGCCTCGAGATCATAATTTCAACACAGTCGATTGCACACTTGATGCCAAGACAGAGGAAGGAGCCAGAGTAGACAGCTCAAGACGAAAATCGGGCTCAAAGGATATTCTTCAGCAATTTGGACCCAGAGCCAGTTTGCAGGGCGGCAAATGGCTAATAAATGCCCTCATAGAGCATTTTGAACGCATGGGCGATGTGCAAATGCTAGCAATGCTTTCGTGTATTCTTCATGAACAAATGTTGCGGCACCGAGCAGCGCGGCGTCGTGATAGAGAAGTATCGTTCAACCACAACCATAGCCCGTTTGCAGTCGATTTCTTCTCTTCTAAGGCGGCAGATGGCAAATCCCAGGTCGCCACTCCTTTGACTTCATACTCTAGAGACGGCAGCATTAATGCCGTCGGTCTCCAAAGCCCCGATATCGCGGCAGAACAGCTAAACAGCTTTGCTACAACGCCGTATTCGAGCGGAACCTCTCCGATGGCAACCAATACAAACAAACTTCTTGGTGATCGGAGGACTCCGAATCTTTCCATTTCTGCGTCACCCGACCATCACAACATATCACGGACTGGATCTGGTCTCGGCACCGCGCTAGCATCATCATGGTCTCGATCTTTCACTTTTGGACCTTCGTCTGGCTCATCACCACCCGTAAATACCACCAAAAAGAAGCCTAGTCCAAACGGTAGCCTGAATGTACCATCCGCGGTTACTTGGAGCGCAACTCAGATCTTCAACAAAGCAGTCTCTGCTTTACCTGAATATTTGAATTCGTCAGCGGTGATTCCATCCTCACAGACACAGTCAGAAACAGACAGTGAGAAGAAGAAAAGTGTACGAAAACTGAGAGTCAATGTCTCGTTGAAGAATCGGGTGGCTTTTGACCCGGATGAATCCTCGAGTGGCCCATTCATCGACCGCAAGCAAGAAGGGATTTTACGCAAATATCGCAATGCATATGCTAATCTGCTCTTTGTATGGGACTTGCCAATTCAGCGCAGCGAAGTCTTGAAGATAGGCACCACGGCGGATTTGGTTAATGAAGGGCCTGCTTCTCGACGCCGTCAATTATCTCAAACGCTGCAACTGACCGTACCGAAACAAAAAGGCAGTGTTTTCACGAAGCCACCCGCGGGCAATACTTTGGATGTCCAGAGACATTGCTCTGAGTGTGGAACTGCTCTCCATACGTCTTTATTCTCACCTGCTTCTCAGAAAGAGCCCAGCGGCAAGATCAGTAAGCAATCATACGTAAAATGTCCTACATGTACGTCTGTACAACCTCTGGCAGCTCATATTCCATGTGTCATCTGTGGTGAATCAATCGCTGGGATGTTCATCCCTTGCCTGGAGTGCGGGCATGTGTGCTGCGTTGAGTGTCATCAGCGGTGGTTTTCTCTTTCCTCGCCAAACGACGATATTTTTACATTGTCAGATCTGGCCTGTCCCAGCCCTTGTGGTTGTAGCTGTACAGAGCATTCCAAAGTCGTTTATCTTCCACCTCCCAGCCGAACTCAGAACGAGAGAACCCAGCCGGTCAACAAACATACCCGACGCAGGTCCGAGGCATTGGTTTCTCCCCAGCTAGATGTCATGGCCGGGCAAACCGACGATGATCTCGAGGTATGGCGCGGAGCGGCTCTCGCTGGAGGCTTTGGAGGGGGCCTCAGTCGCGTCTTGACAAGCACTGATGGCAGGCGAAACAGCTCCGGGAATCGCAAACTCCATTTGGACCGCATCGATACGATGTGATGGTTCATTTTTAACAACTTGTCTTGTATTATCGATAGATATGTCAATGGTCCTGGCGTTTTTGTGTTATCGGGCGATACCCATGGTGTATATTAATCGATTTGCAAATACCGGTATCATATTGAACGTTGTAAGATAGCTTTAATATTTTTTATTGCTTAGATCCCTATCAACATTGAACATGAATTGATACCAATTGATGATTTAGAATTCTCCATTTAACTAAACGTAAAATAGAAAAAGGGGCTTCCTAGCGTATTGCAGCTCAAGTAAATACACCCATGGTCATTATCAACCCTCAAACCCAGGATTCAGACAGGTCCAAACACACGCCGCCATCGTCCCATCTTTAAATGATTGATTATTTTATCATCCTCAAAAAGAAATAAGAATAAGATCAATGATAAACCACAGCAACGTGGTCGTCCATGTACTTGGTGATATCACCCAAAAACAGAGACGCCAGGATCGACAGGGCGCCGAATACAATCGAAGTCAAGTAAACATACTTGTAACTCTCAGCATACGCAAGTTGACCCGCTGCAACGACCATTTCATAGGCCGTTGTGTTTCCGGCAATGCCGGGGATCTTTTGCAGTTCAGTGAGGAGGGATGCGCCTGTCAGCTCGATTGCATCGGCGATGTAGGTTGTATTGGTAATTCCCAGTTTCATGGACATTGTGCCACCGATGTAGTATGTGGCTTTGGGGATGAATTTGTTGATGAAGACATTATAGTAGATTGTGTAGCCGATGGCTCCACCGGCAACACGAATCGACAGCGTCAAGGCGGCGATGGTGGCAATTAGGTCCTGAAGTGTCCAGGGTCAGTTTCATGCGTTTCAACTAGTAACTATTCGTTTCAACTTTTCTACGGGTGTTGGAGAAGCTTACATCTGGACAAATGATTGTGGTCATGATACTCGCTGGAACCACAATGCCACCAATTCCGAGACTTGCAATTATCAAGATGAACCATAGCGTCTTGAGATTGTCGGTGCGAGCAACAGCCATAGCGCCGCAACCTGTGTAATCGGGATGTATTAGTTTTTGTTTCACAAGTGCAAAAATTCCGGGAGTCACTTCATACCTGCAGTCATCAAGACGCTGCTGCCAATCATCAATGCCTTGTTGTGTCCTTTGAGCAAAGACAGCAACCAGAGAGTGATACAAGCACCGGCGAGAATGCCATAGCCAACCGGCAGCGAACGAACACCGACGGCAACAGGATCATGGCCGTACTGATTGAAACTTTGAGTAGGCCAGAAGAGAATGATGGAAAAGAAATTGGCTCCAGAGACCCAGGTGATCAGCAGAGTCAGTCCCAGTGTACGCGGTTCCTTGATTATCTTGGCGGGGATCATGGGATATTTGGCTCCGTACGCTTCCCAGAATCCAAAGGCGACCAGGATTAAGAAGCCAAGAATCAGAGGCACCAAAACATGGGCCGTGGTCCAAGGATACTGCACGTAGAACAGTCAGTTTCCAATAACAGCAAGTTTAGAAACAATGGACATGAAATACCTGATAGCCACCCCATTGGAGACCAGCTAAAAACAAAATCAAACCGGTGATACTGAGAAAACCTCCCACATAATCGACTCTCGATAGGATTTCCCGCCTGGAAAGCCCTTCGGCGTTGACTCGAGGAGGCGGGAAGTAAAAGAATAGAGTACAGAGAAGTCCGAGCCCGTTCCAGATACCGGCCAATGCGCCGACATATCTCCAATTCGCATAATAGGAAACTAGTTGGGCCCACAATACAGCTGCAGCCCACGGAAAGATAGTAAAGACAAGGGCGGCAACATATGTGCCACGCTTGCGTGCTGGTGCCATTTCTGCGGTGGCCGCAAGAGCTGTCAACTCATTGATGCCTTTTGTTTCACATGATTGTCAGCATACGTTGATGGAGTATTTCAGGTGGACACAGTACCTGCACCGGCACCTGCTATCGCCATTCCGCCAATGAAAACATTCATATTTTTGGCGGTGGTTGACACAACAACCCCGATGCATACCAACAACGAGCCTAGTATAGCTACATATCGACGGCCGAATAAATCGGACAAACTGCCAACGAAGGGGCAGACACCAGCCAAAGCCAACAAGTTGGCCAGGACCTATCTTTCAGTTAGTTATGCCCCCACAAATGGTCAATATTGACCGATCCATCAGAGGACAACGTACAAACCAAACCCAGCGATCTGCTCCTCCGATATCACCGTAAATATAAGGCGGAATTCCGCCAAAGAGGTAGATGGGAATTTGCGACCCTGTTCAGTAGTGTCGTTAGCCTGGAGGTCACTGATGAGTTGGCGGATGAACACACCCGTCCACAGAAAGGCCATTGCGGTGAGACTTAGGAATCGGTTCACTGTCATCTGTTGTGGTAACCAGGATCAGCGTGACAATTCATTAACGTAACCTAGTTTGATCGCTTACGCGCGTCCCATTCCCAGAGTCGCCGGACTCAACATGGTCCGCAACGGGCTTCGAGTCGGACTGAGTGTCATTTTTGGAAATATCTGTAGGAGTGTCGTTCTTTTCCGGATCCATGGCTGCAGCTTCTCAGCTCTGCTGAGACACAGATGTACGTAGCAGGAAGAAGAGACGAAGAGAGGCGGTATGTAGAGTGTGCGGGAGGAAGGGCTGGGACTTCGTTTAATATGTTGGTACCGTTTTGAGGTCACACAAGTTCCGGTGGCAGCATGCAGCCTAGCTTTAAATCTTACAATCCTACAGTCCCACCTTGTCGGGATGAAGCTTTGGAGAGGATGAAAGGATGAAACAGGCTCCGGTCGCCTCAAATGTCTCGATTTGCCGTAAATTAGCCCTGGGTGAGGTCTTCAACCATGGCCAGGTGTTCATTGAGAGGAGACAACCCCGCTCGTCGCCCTCACTTGGGAAATGTCGAGGGCATTAATAGATTGAGGTATGGTGGAGCACTGGATCCAATCCATCAGGCCAACTACAACAACAAAACAGGCGCCGATCCGCTTTCAAATCCAATTTCCAATGCGGAATCCACTCGGAGATGCCGAATCTTAAAGCAGTGCACTAATTCGTTCTAAGTTTACTCCGGATCGACTAACGGAGAACGTGTTGCAGCCCCGGCCGTGAATAATATCGATACTAATACAGCGTAGTAATACTTAATGTTCCTCACGCTTTATGTCAGAGCTGTTGCTATTGCTGCTAAGGGGTTGACGAACAGAGCCCACGCCGGCGAGCCTCTGCAGCTGCATGAGCGGAACCTGGGTGAACCTCGTTTATCATGAGAAGAAACACAAAGTACTAAACTGAGTTTCTTCCCCGCATTCTGAGAGTGGGTTTAGTGTGCGACGGCGATGTGGTTGCCCCAATCGAACGGGGTTACTCCGCAAAGGCCCAAGTGTCAGCGCGGAGACATGCCGGGATTCGACCTCAATTGATGGCTGTCTCGATCGACCAAGACAGAAAAGAGCGTTGAAAAATTGAAAAAAAAAAAGGGTAAATAAAAGAGTCCGTGGCAAAGGCCTGGGCGTACTCATAAGATTTGGCACTTCTAACTGGCTTGCTGTGATTCCGCCAAGGTCAATATGCGGCCTCATGTCACTAGTGATTAGCTGCGTCCGACACACGACTCGGAGATTTAACCCCTTCCGGTTGTTGTATGGAAACATGTTTGTTTCTTGTTTTTTGCCACGAGCTCTTGTCCGGGGTTCGGCTACGTCAACCTCCCACGAGCTGTCAAGTTCAAGGTCCGTGTTCTAGACTACTGTCGCGACCCCCTGCGTTTCAGCATGGCCATACACAGCCATGACCATAACCTCGGGAGAAATAGGACATAACAAACACGAAGAATACTGGATGGCTATACTGCGAGCCGAGGCACAATATATTAAGTGCGATGCGCCTAGAAGTGTTGGCCTATCTCACGAAGCGCCAGCTTCTTGGGCACCACAAAGAGGGCTTCGCTTTCAACACACAGCTTGCCCATCAGACTGCGTATTTCGCCGTGTACGTAGGCCTTACGCTCCGTGGAGCGCTCTGGATCCAGCCGGGTGTGCACTGTGTAAAACTCGCCTGAAGAGACCGGGGCCCGGTAAGTGAGTTGAAGGTTTGCCGTTACAATGCTGTGTGCAGGTGCAGCGCGTGCAAGTGTTTCGTCAAGAACGGTCGCCAAAAGCCCCCCGTGCACAACGGTTAACCATCCGTCCAACCCGTGTCCAAAATAAACAACATTGACGCATTCCTTCCCTTCTTCATTCCAAAATATTTTCTAGAAGGAAAGAAAAACAGAGTCAGAAACCAAAGGCCAGTGTAGAGGATATCAAGCTTGACAAACCTGAAGTGCGAGACCTCGGCTGCCTTTCAGAGGGCCGCTGGACAGTCTCTTGCCTTTGTCTTCATCCGAGAAACTTTCGTATGCATCCCATTCCTCATAATTTGGGTCTTTCCTCAGCTTCTGGACAACTGGAAGGTAGTTCACCAGCCTCCGAAGCTCTTCAATTCGTTGCGTGTCCTCTGCCGTGCCTGGTGCAGCAGGAGATGTAAAAGACCTCAAATACTGCTGTCCTGTATAGTATCCCAACCCCGCAAAAGCCGACCCCCAAAGAATCCGCCGCGTCCATTTCGATCGTCTTGGTGCGTTCGCTGTGCTTGCGTTGGAAGCTGTCGTAGTGATGATGTTGCGGCCAGCGGCGGTCCTGAGAGAGGAGTTTGACGCGGGAGACGCGACCAGACGAGGCCGACAACTTCGAGGATGCAATTGAGAAGATGGTATTCGCAGTGAGTTGGCCATTGTCTAATATTGCCGTAGCGAGAGGATGAGGTATCACAACAGCTCCGAGCTGGGCAGGAGCTGAGCGTCGCGGTTTCCCGATTTAACTCAGATGGAGCGGCGTCACGTGATATCATTTGGCTGGACGGACTGAATTAAAGGAATAAATTAATCTTAATATTTGGATGAAAAGTTTGGGTAGTTTCGTCTACTGGGATTGTCGCTAAGCCGTACATACACGGATGACAAAGAAGCTCATTGTAAGTAGTAAGTGACTATTTGCTCCATCTCACGCAGAGAGGCTTTTCTCTATCTAGAAAATACATGATTCGTGATCGGAAATCTCGTTATCCATAGCAAATGATACATTGTTCTAGAACATGAAATGCACCTCATGTGGTCGTGTTTTTCTAAAAGCTAAGACTGGATTTCGTCTTTGCTGGGAAGATCGATTGCTCGGTAGAGGAGGATCAGGGCCGAGTGGGTTTCACCTTGAAATTGGAGTTAGATAGAGCACAGCAATATTCCGGGTTTCATATTAAAAGCTTACCTCCACCAGACAACGTCTCAATCTTCTCAGCATCCACCTCGGACACCTTGTCATCATTAAACCACCACCATTTGCCGTCGTCCTCGCGTCGCTTGCCACCAGGAGCTTTTGCATCGTCCACGAGACGCCCTTGCTTTTTGACGTATGCAGTGTAGTGACCGCTGTCAGCACTGGCACCTTGATGCGTGATAACACCCCGCAGCTCATAGAGGCCTGATTGATTAGATCCGTTGTCGGTGGCAAGACTCGGGTCAATCAATTCGAAGAGCTCCTTCTTGGCCTTCAGGATGGCTTCTCTCCTCTCAGCTTCGTATTCCTCGTCGGTCTTGAAGACGTCAGTCATAGCGGTGTCATCGTCGTTGGCTTTTTCGTTAGCCTTTTCGGCCTCCTTTTTCTTCTGAAGTGGCTCTGTGATTTTCGCAGATTCGGCATCCTCCTTGCGATCCTCTTCCTGACGGTGAGCGATCTTCTGGCGTTTGCGCGCGCGTTCGGCATCTTCCTCGTCTTTCCGAATCTCACGCACTTTGTCCCTGACGGGAATCAGCTGTTTCCGCAACTCATCGGTGCAGAATTCAACGACATCAAGTTCCGCCGGAAAGGTGACTTTGCGCATAATTTTAGCTTTCGTCTTGGTCTCACGCTTCCAGAAGAATCGAACAAAGTGGACTGTCAAATATTTGGGTAACCGAGCTATACGCGACGTTTTAGTATAGATAGCATCTCGACCCAGCGTTTCAGAGCGCTTCTCTATCTTTTCTTCGAGGCCAGCTTTGATTCCGTCGCCCAAATGGTTTGTTTCCTTGTCGATATGGCAGTCTAGCTTCAGGAAGACATCCGAAGACTTGACCGACTCCTCGCCGGCATCCTTCGCAGCAGTTTCATCGCATTCAAGAACCGAATCAAAGCGTCCAGCCATGTATTTGTCGATAAATGACACGTTCTCTTCGCCATCTTTAGTTTTCAACTTTTGCCGCAGCTGTGTCAAGATCTGAGACCAAGCTTCTTCTGCATCCTGCTGGGCATAGCCGTGTCCGTTTTTCGCCTTCTGAGCGAATTGGGGGAAGGCATTTCGAAGAGCGTTTAGGAACATGAGAGGCGGGAACCCTTCTTGGGTTTCAGACATTTGTTTGTACAAGTCTCGTAATGATGCTGTCAAGTCCATAGAAGCCCCCAACCCCCCAAGACCAAATTGACTCAGGTTGCCTAGCCCAGAGGGCCCATCAGAAGCGCCAGTCGAGCTGTACTGTAGAAGCTCCTGTTGAAGTTCTGGAATACTACGGAGCGTTTGCAAAGTCGAGTTGAGGTAGCAGGTGTTCCCAAGGTTTTGTAATCCAGCCGGTGTTGCACCTTCGGCCTGTGCAGCTTCCGCCTCTGTCATATCTTCCAAAAACTTGACCGAGTCTTTCGGACGCATTAAGCCGGCCGAGCCTTCAGCCCCCGACGGAGTGCCCATCATCATAAACGTCTGGCCTGGCTTGGCCTTGAGAGTAGAGAGGTCGGTATCATCTTTCAGCTGCCCGCCTTTCACGAGAATCTTCTGCCTCTCGGGCTCGACGCCAGTCAGCGAGTATAGTTGGAACTTGAACGTTTCGCCGTTTGACGCCGGGTCGAGCTCGACATCGTAGCGCTTGCCCTGGTGCTTGACAACGACTTGAACTGGGTTAGTATTGAGATCGGGGAGAAGGAACGAGCGACGAACCGGGTATTGTGGCCATTATGGACAGCAAAAGGGGTGGATGACAGGATGGGAATGCCCTGAAGAAAGAAGAGAGCTGGTAAAGTAGTAATGATAGAGCTCAGCGAGGGCGGTAAACAATGACCGCCACCTGCGGGGCGCTGGCTAATGCAAACGCTGCAAACATGGCCACTGGCGACCGCATCAGCGCAATCTGCCGCCTGCGAAGCCTCCCCGCAATACTGTTTATCTGCAGTGTATCTGTGATATACGTGGATATATCGACATACTGCGGTGTCAATGGTGCGAGTGTGACGAGTCTCTGTTTCTGCTTCGCCACTGCTCTTTCTTACCGTTCGGACCTTTTGTCTTCCCATCTCCCCGAACGCCATTCTGTCCTCACGCCTGAGTCCAACGTCATCATGGTACAAGTGTTATCCCACTCTACATCATGGACGTTGCACTGACAACTCGCAGTCTCAATCCCTCAGACCTTACTTGCAGGCCGTGCGATCTTCATTAACCGCAGCTCTTGCCGTCTCGAACTTTGCGTCCCAATCGTCCGAAAGACACAATGTGCCCGAAGTCGAAGCCGCCAGTTCCCCGGAATTGCTTTTGAACCCGTTGACGGTCGCCCGAAATGAAAACGAGAAGATTTGTCAGTCATGACTCTGCCTCTGAAACTTTCTCCCTGGACTAAAGGAGAATACACAGTCATCGAGCCCTCTGTCAATAGCGTGCGTGTGAGCTTGCGCATCAAGCAAGCTGATGAAATTGAGAATATCCTTGTCCATAAATTCACCAGATTCTTAACGCAACGAGCCGAATCCTTCTTCATCTTGCGACGGAAGCCTGTCAAGGTTGGTGGTCCTCAGGTCTCGCTATTCCCCGCCACGCTCGATGCTGACTTCTATTATTAGGGCTATGACATTTCTTTCTTGATCACGAATTTCCACACAGAGGCAATGCTGAAACATAAGCTAGTCGATTTTATTATACAGTTTATGGAGGAGGTGGACAAGGAAATTTCAGAGATGAAGCTCTTCGTATGTGGTTATTTAGCTAACTGGTGTCCATGGTCTATCCTTACTGACTTCACGCAGTTGAATGCCCGGGCACGTTTTGTTGCTGAATCCTTCCTCACTCCTGTAAGCAATTGGCCTTGTGGTATGAACTACCTTGATGCTGATAAAATAGTACAGTTTGATTAAGCCAGCCTGCCTTATTCAATGGCCTAGAATTATGAATCATAAACAATCAATTTTTATACTTTGTTCCTGATGCCTTTCCTAAAGTTGTATATGCATTCTCGTATTGATCTTATATTCAATTAAAATGAAGGGTAGAATCTCAGCCTATCAACTGTTATTCTAACTCATGCAATACTCAAAAGCTTGTTTCAGGTTTCCAGATATCCACCTTAATATCATCGGTTTGTTTATTCAGAATCAATTTCTGGTCGGTCTGGATACTATTGTGTGGCTATTCTTGGAATGTCTGGCTGCATTAAATGTTGGTTTCACATTCACACCTCTGGGTGACTGTGTGTGCTATTAATTGATGAATCTATTGTTTCTGTATATCTATTATTGCTTCATAATGTTCTCTTATTTTCCGTGAATCAGGGCATGAGGGATCACAATGGCAATTGATTAGCTGCAGTATTCCAGCCAGCCAGAGGGATAATTGTCAATTGGTATGGGTCTATTACCAATGGAAGGCCACCTGACAAAAAGTGGCTTTATCCAGTGGTGAGCAGCAGGTAGAGTAAGGCTGGATTCACAAGCGGGTCTCTGCCAGCCATGGGCAGCTCAGTTCAGCTTACTAGCCACCATTATTAAAGACTGAGGTCGTCCTCCCCCTTTTTTCATTGCATATATCCCTCCTTTTTCACTTCACATCTTCCTTTGGCTTTCTCTCCTTCTCAACTCTCCTGCCTCTACCACACTCACTTGCTTCTGACTTTTCTTGCTTCTTTGGCTTTTTCATATCTCCAGAAGACATATTCACACACATTGCCTTTATCTCCTAACGCCTTTTTGCAACTTCTTCGGTTGAAAGCTCTGAGAATGTCAGGTTTTGGTGACTTTAGCCCACCTCTCTTACCTCGACCAACAGGGATGGGGGGACATTCAACTTTTATGCAGTGCCAGACTTATCCTTTCAGCATGTCTCCTTTCCAAGGTATGCACTCAAAACCTTGTCATACTCTCCTACCCTATTTTCTATCACCTCCCACGCATACAACAGCTTACATCCATACAGCATCTCCTATTCACAGCGTGGATCAGAGTTTTATGGGCCAACGGATGGTGTACGACCATCAGATGGCGCAGTATCTTAGAAACCAGCAAATGGTGATGCAGCATCAGCAAGAACAACAGGTGTTTGCCCAACTTCGGATGGAGCACGATCGCATGGATCAGGCCAAAATTGCCGTTGTGAGAGCCAGAATTGGCGATCAGGTTTCTGCATCTGAAAACATTCCTTTTGGAATGCCGGTCACTCGTCAAAAGCTTTCTACGTATGGGGTGGTGAGGATTTCAAATGTGAGTACTTTCCTCATTACATATCTTGACTCCGTTGAGGCCATGGCTGATGTGGGTCTTCAAGCTGCCATACGCTGTGACGAGGCACGAGATACATCAACTTCTCGGTCGACATGCTTCTGTGCTTGGCCCCGAGCATGGTGGGGGCGTGCATATCATCATGGAGCGCTCGACAGCCAAAACTATGGATGCGTTTGTGGAGTTCAAAACCCAGAAAGATGCTGAAGGAGCTGTTCGTCGCCTCAGCTTCACTGAGTCTGGTCGTTACGCTCGTCTAGGAACACGCCATGTTGATATCTCGATGAGCTCTCAAGACGAACTCCTCAAGAACATTTTTCCTCGGGCCAATTGCATTCAATGGCAGAACGGCTCTCCCATCTTACTCGAGAACAACGATCCATATTCTGCTGGCTTTCAAGGGTTTCTTACCAAAGAAGAGATTCGAGGTCTTATCACTCATGCCGAGAATCCCGCTCGCGTATGTATTATCACATTAAACAGTTTTGTTTCATACTTCTGACTTTATGTCTAGTCTCCATTCACCGAACGTTGCCGCCAACGTACTTACGAATGTTTGATATCCACTCTTTGGAAGGTATGCATCATATCCTTAGAAATTTGGATAAATCAATGCAATGCTAATCATTCTCAGTTTCCTTGGTCCGCAACGACACTGTACACCGTTGAAGATCGCGACAATCTTTACCAGGCGGCACTACAGCAGATTCTAGAGCTATGCGAGAAAGCCAAGCAGCGTCGATTCATTGGTCTCAACGAGGCTCTGTTGCGTGATTTGCTTCGTGCTGGACTCAGCTGCCCTGCGTTTAATGAACGTCAAAAGATTTGTCTTATCGCAGCTTCTGAATTGCCTCCCTTACAGCCTATCGTGCACCACGAACCATTGGAGTTTTGGCCATTTGATTGCCTAGTCAAGCAGCCGAAAGCCGGCGATTATGAAGTCATGGTATGGAATACATCTTTTACTAAGCGGTTCAAAGACTAACTTTCTATCTTCCGAGTAGTACTACGCTTCGCTGATTCGCAAAGGAGTCGAAGTGAATAACGGAAAGGATTTGGCTATCCCAAACAACTGGCGCAACCGTTACGACCAAGAGGACGAACGCCCTTGGGGTAATTTGTGGATCGAGTGGCAGTTGCACAACAAGGCTATGATGTTCGAAGCAGCTGCACAGTTGGAAATGCAAGTCGCAATGTCTTTACTTCAAGCCGCTTTGGGAGGTGCATCCAATACTCTACAATCACCACTGCCTTCGATGTGCCACGGGGCTGCTCGTGGGTCGCCCTCAGATGTTCTCGAGACTTCTCTAAGTCAGGCTGCTTCGATGAAACCGTTAGGAGACCATGCTAAATCGCCACCATATCAACGGGCTGAAGAGACTGCAAAGCGTGCGGAGACCAAGGCTGAAACGCCATCTCACCGTCCTTATCGCAACAGCTCCATTAGCACTGTGTCCGATGATGGAAGCTTTGGCACCGCCATCAATGGAATGCATCGTTCTGTTAGCAATTCCTCTACATTTTCTAATCCATTCAGCTTGAATAGCTCGACTTGCAGCAGTTTCACTACCAGTGACAGTGAAAGAAAAATTGACAAGGCATTTTTGAATGAGGTTTCACGCCCTACTCCACATCACCACAAGCAGAGCTTGTCAATGTCCTCAATTGCCATAGGGGCTACTCAATCTTCCATGAGAGATAATGGTAGTGATGTTTCTGGCCGTTCTCGTCGTGGAGAGAGTATTTCGATCCCAACTCATGTGACTGGCTTCAAGGATGACCTCCCTACCACGCGTAGTGAGACACTTGACATCACTGATCTCATGGCACGCCACAATATCTGGTCTGGTATTCCTCCTTCTTTGGCTGTTAAGACTCCCCCCAGCCCTGCGGGTCAGTCTGGTCGCAGTCGTTATGGTAGTCGCCATACCTCGGGCTCTTCTCAGTCGGGCCAACACCGTCGCCTTGCCTCTGTATCCGAGGACGAGGAAGACGCATTTAAACCACTCGATTTTGCTTTGACCTCGGGTTAAACATTTGCCATTGACATTAACTCTTTATCTGCGAATGATCTGATATTGGAAAGCGACGTCTGTCATTACTTGTCGTTTTCTCTCACGTTCAATCATAGCCAGCGAGACACCGCGTTGATTCTGAATTTTCTTGTTATTTCTTCTTATATCCTTTTTTTTTTAAACGAGACAAAACGACGGGGATAGGCTTCTGGGAAAAATTGACAGGATTATTTTACAACGTTCGTGGAGCGACGTTTTCTATCTCGTTTGATATTAAGTCTGATGCGGTTTAGACGTTTGGAATAGCGGAAAGTCTGCAAAACGTGGCTTTTGACAGATTTCCAGCTCGGATAGTTTTATTGGCTGATTTCAGTTATTCTGCTCTTGTTTGCTGGTTAATCAGAGTCTAGTTTTCCAAGGTCATGCCTACAAGATCACATCACTATGTAGACAATTTGGATGACGGGCTGAGATTAGATATGAAATATATGCAGAGTTCTCCATAAACCATGTCAAAAATTGTAGTTGTCTGTAATAAAACTCAACACAGAAGCGGTTTCGAATCAGAGGCTTAGAAGTTTAGGTTGATATCAACCTCTGTTTCATCCGAATGCTTGGATGCTTTCTGTCGAGCTGCCTCGGCCTTTCTCTGTAGACCTTCGGCTCGTTTTTTCTCTCTTCTTACTTGAGGATCCTCCCATCCTGGTGGCTTTTTGGATTTGGTATTGGCAGAAGGGGATGAAGCAGCTGCATATAACTCGAGCAATTTTGATCGAAATCTTTCGACACGACTCTTGTTGACGACAAACCGCTCGTTGGCTAGCGCAACGAGCATTTTCAGATACTCTTCTGTTACAAGGCTTCGCATGACGGGCTCGTCACCATCTAGGGTGTCTTCGCAGTAGCCGATGATTGACTCGAGAGATAGTCCTGAGGAACGAACTGCAACAATCGGGCTAGGTGTGGACGAGTCCGTGGACGAGGCCTGGCTCGAGTTTTCTGGTGTTATTTCAAGACAGCGCAGACTTTGCAGGCCGCTTTCTCGAAAGCCCGCGTTTGAGGCTGCTGTGAGCACCGGATGGGCATGATGGAGAGTAGCTGCCATGACGTGGAGTATCTAGAGGGTTGAGGTCAGTGTCTTGGTTATCTTTTGAAATAAAGAGAAACGCACCATGGGATCGTAGTGAAACCGGACCAGCCGGACCCTATTCTCGTTGTCCAAAGCGGTCGTCCTTGGAATTCCATCCCCAGGCTCCAGACCAAACAGCGCATGGTAAGAGACGGGTGCATCAGAGGAATCAGAGCTGAAGGGGTCATGTGAGACGAACAACCACCTTCCCTCGCCCTTGCCGCCAGACACCGCAAACTTCCTCTGCTCGTGGTCTTCTGCTAGCTGCACTATATTGTCGTCTTGTTGATCAGACGCTGCGGTCTTGATCTTGTTCTTTTTAGTTCCCTCGACGAAAACGCTCGTCCTCCCAGCGCAACTGCTGGTGGTTACAAGGCCATCGAGTGCATTGATGTCCTGTATCAGGTCGCGGATGCCTTCGTCCACGGATCCCTTGGGCGACAAGTCGGTATACTCTGCATCTGGCACGGACAAATCGGACAGGATTTCACTTTTACGTGCGGCAAAGGCTGGAGGTATTGGCTGAAGCATGCCTGCAGACTGTCTCACGCTTTCTCCGTGCTCGACTGGTTGAGCATTCCCTGACTAGCCCGAACAGTTAGTCTGACAGCGAAACAAGAGACAAAGAACGAGCGATCGATCGACCAGGCCGATCGACACCCAAAGCCTGGCTGCGGTGACTTGTAAGTTCTCGCAGTTCGATTCGATCCGTTTCGATCTCCAGAGGCACACCTAGCGGCATTCCGATCGACAAACTGCCAAAAACAAAAAGAGGGATGAATGGATTTTTGCCAACCCAACGTATTATTACCGGTATTTTATTTTCTTCTACGTACTAATTAGTTATTTAGGAGGATCGGTAACTAACAATTAGTCGTCGGTAGTTAGTCCAAGCTTCAGCCAGAAGCGCCCGAGAAACCCATGGTCCGACCCGCAGTAATTTATGCGGGTCCGTCGTCAGTCACATCGAGCGAGCCTGATATAAGAAAAGTTGGACAGTGCTAGCCAAGTAGCACTTGACACGTCTGCTCTTTTGTTGAAACAAAATAATTTCCCCCCAAAGATCCACTGGATCTGGACGAGAGGATTTTTCATCCAATACTTCGTGCAGCAGATCAAGTGCCAAGCCTGAGGCTTCGACTGAAGTCATGCCGCGTCGGTCTACCAGGCTCTCGCTGGGTGACGAGACAGCTGCTGATTCCGATGCAAAGAGGAAGCGGCTCTCTACAGGATCTACAGTGAAGAGTACTGCAAAGAAGAGCAAGTATTTTGAAGGCTCTGATTCAGACGATTCAGAAGAGGCGGGGGACTCGGGCTCCGCCTATGAAGGGGTGGAAGACAGCGCTGGTGACAGCAATAGTAACTCGGAGCCGGATGTCACCGAATCCGAAGAAGAGGAAAAACCAAAGCAAAAGAGACGTGGCCATCCCTCAAGCAAAAAGTCTCAGAACCACAGATCAGACAGTGAAAATGAGCAAGCTCCAGTTCCAAAGGCTAGCAGAGGCCAAGAACTATGGAGAGAAGGCGTCAAAACAGGACTGGGCCCTGGGAAAGAGGTCTTTATCAAGAAGCCAAAAGCGAGGGACCCGGGCGGCATAGATTACGTGGATAACACCATCCATCCCAACACGATGCTATTTCTCGCCGACTTGAAGGAAAATAATGAACGGCAATGGCTCAAAGGTGACTGCCTTTCTATTGGCTTTGGCTTTTGAACATTTATCTAACTAATATTAGCCCATGATGCCGATTATCGGATCTCTAAAAACGACTGGGACACTTTTGTCGATACCATGACAGAAAAGATTGTGGAGAAGGACGAAACGATTCCAGAGTTACCGGCTAAGGATCTGGTGAGAAAAGTTCTTTTGTTTCAAAGTCTAGTCAAGGACTATTATAGAGAAATCTCTAACCGTCTATTATATTAGGTATTTCGAATATATAGGGACGTTAGATTCAGCAATGACCCTACTCCTTACAAGGTAAGAAGATGCTCGAGCCAACTGATTGCAATTTGATCTAACAAACTTGCAGGCGCACTTTTCTGCCGCATGGTATGTTCCAATGTAGCGAACCAAGTCCAAACTAGCTGATTTGGTTGCAGGAGCCGCACAGGGCGTAAAGGCCCATACGCGGCCTACTACTTGCACCTGCAACCAGGCCATTGCTTTATAGGTATGTCATCTCTTCAAGTCTCTGCTGGACAGCGGTGGACTTTAAAATGCGTTTTCAGAGTAGATGCGTGTCCCGCGGATGGCAGGCTGCCGTTGACGCAATTTCATGCCTTCATCATCGTTGACAGTGTTATAGGCTCGGGTTTATGGATGCCGGAGGCAAGCAATCTCGCCCGTCTTCGAGAGAACATCGACCAAAATTCTGCGCGTCTGAAATCCGTTTTGAGGGGGGAGGGTTTGCGACGGGAGTTCTTCAAGGGTATACCCGATGATGAACGCAAAGCTGTCAAGGCGTTTGTCAGCCAGAATCAAGAGAGTGCTCTTAAGACAAAGCCAAAGGTAGGTCGTTATTTTCATCGGATTGCATCTTCCTTCTTCTACCCTACCATCACCCCTCGTGCCATTTGTACCACAAATCCGGTATGATGGTCGTCTCCGAAGAAGTGCCTGGTGCCGACCAGCCAGGGGAGAAGCGTGACGCGTGGGATGAAGGTGCGGTGTGACAGCGTGACGATACCGGCTGTATTCCTCGGTATAGCGAAGCGTTATCCTGCAAGTGAAATTACCATATTTCGCTTCTGCTCAAGACAACCTGTCTACCGGGCTTGGGCTGCTTGGGGGGTTGCAGGGATGCGTTCCTGCGGCTTACTCACGGAAGCGACGAGTATAGAGTCAGGCGAATCAGCGGCTCTTGGGTTTCACGGCAAACACGGACATTATTCGAGGGCCTCGAAGAATCATCGATCGATGGATGGTAGCGGCGATGGGTCAGGGCAAATTTGCCGGTGGTAACTTGTAAGGGGCGGCGGGTGACAACACGGGACAACGGCTACGTCGAGTTTCTGGTACCCTAGGCATTGGTTCCCACATGGAGCCATGCCATCCTCCAATGGCTTCAAAAGTTGCATGGACACACGATGCTGATGTTCTTCACCGCCATGGCTCTCCGGCATGCTCAAAAAAAAATTTCGGTGCCCATCGCTGTGCTGGATTCAAGGTCGGAATAGGCCGCGCATGGTGGCATCGTAGTGTGGTCTGCGTTCCATGGTTCACGATTATCTCCGGTCTTCCCTGGTGCCTAGCTTGATCACACTAATTACTTGCCAATGGAAAAAAGAAAAATACCTAATAATATACGCGATGCAAAGCTGACAGACAAAACAGGGCTACGACCAGGACAATCCCAATATCGAGCTCCTCAGGCTCCGAAGCTTTACAATCGGCAAAGCGCTTCCAGACGATGTTTTCCTTGGCCCCAACGCACAAGAACGGATTGGTAGTCTGATTGAAGTCTTGGTCCCTTTTGTGAGTGATTATCCCCCTCTTTTCGCTTCTCCTTTTTTTGTTCTTGTTGCCTTTTTCCCCTCCCCATCAGACGCCCCCGCTCTTCAGAGTTCAGCTGCATGCAGGAAGACTAGTTCCGCAACATGGAGAAGGGCCACCCTGGCTTTTCAGCCAT
Source organism: Talaromyces sp. DC2 (assembly GCA_039119965.1). NCBI lineage: Eukaryota > Fungi > Ascomycota > Eurotiomycetes > Eurotiales > Trichocomaceae > Talaromyces > Talaromyces sp. DC2. Next base: position 58,769 of record JBCLNQ010000066.1, on the reverse strand, counting down.
TATTGGTATATTATTTGGTGTATTACGGGCCGGCTTCTCCCTCTTCATTCGTTCTGGTCCGCCCGTCTGCGGTCCGCCTTTAGCGGCCCTTTCGCTCGCTCCTTGCTAAGTTCTGCGAGTCACGCTCTGCACAGACTGCATTACTGGCGCAGGCTTGTTGTAGCTTGTAGCGACGGGGAAGGGAATCCTTGTCAAAGCCCGAGTGTGGTCGATTGGGCCAGGTTCTCCCCGGGGCGACATGGTCGTGCGCCCAGTGACCCTTCCTAGCCAGCCTTAGAACTAGCCACGGGACTTGAAGCCCTTGCCTAGATGTGGAAGGCTTTGGGCAGCATCGCAGCAAGGACTCTCGTCGCTTTCTATTCACATTCAATTCGGGGCATGGATGAACTGACGTGGATTGCAGGTAACATATCTGAACAGCGTGGTGATGCCTGACGACCCACCGAGTGAAGCGGCGAGCGAAGACGAGTAGCAGCTTTACTCTTATACTCTGGGGTTGTCTGTTGGATCGTGAGTTTAGCAGATCGGCATACTGAGAATTTATTTTGGAAAATTATCGTGGTATTGGGAGGCTGGTTTTTTGAATATGAAGATACAATGTTTTATATTTTATCGATACATACACATATCTTTTTTATATACTGATGATGATGTGCTATCAATTGATAACAGGCTATAGCACCGGGAATTATGGTTATTCAACATTAAAAATGCCTAGCAGGGGTCACAACATTGAAAAAACACAGAAAACTGACACTTACCGGACGAGTCAGTCGATTGTGATGAATCACATCTAAGACAACATTACACACAGCCACACTAATGGTGCATAGATTTTAAGTTTACACACGTACGACATTTGAGGTGTGAGGAACATGTCATACATCATGTCGTGTTAAGCTTTCCTAGTGATATTCTATGAAATACGAAGTACCAATAGTACGTACTCTGTACATGATTGAGAATCTAATGTCTATTGCAAATGGCTACAAAGTTAGCCGTTAATCCGGAAGCTGTGCCGAGCAAGGCCGAGCGAGGCCCATGATCTACACATAGCCTCTCCGCATTGATCACTATTCTGCCTCTGCAGGTTTGATGCACTGCATAGTGCTCCGTATAATTAATAGTAGCAGTACGGAGGGAAAAAGGACGGAGAGTTGTTTGGCAAGGATTAGTCCATGACGTAACAGGATCTGTTTTGACTCTTGTCTTTAGTCTCTACATTGTGATCAAAAAAAAGCCGAGACATCTCCGCGAACTCCAAAAAAGTAAGCATCATGGGCTTTTTTTTGAATTGGGCACGATTTAGGGCATGATCATCGTCAAATGATCGACGCAAGGCAAGAAAAGCAAAAAGGTGCGTTGGAACCGAGCCGAGGTCGGTTTTTTCTTTTTTTCTTTTTGTTATTGTCGCGCGCTTGCTTTGAACTTTTTGTTTTCTGGTTCTGGGTTGGGTTTGGGTCTGGGTCTCGGTCTCGGTCTGGGTCTGGTTTTGGGCTTGGGTCTTTGTTCCCAGAGCGCGCGCGTGTGAGACTTATAAATTACAGCAGCTGCGAGATATAATAGGATGGGACTATTTTGTTTTAATGCCTGATACGCCGGGCAGCCCGGAAGTGGAGGTGAGTAAAAAAGTGGAGGCGGCAGCATAGCAGCGGTCATTGGCTGGCAGCGAACCATGTGACCAGAACAGGCTGCGGGTTTCCGAGGTGGAGCCCCGGCTGCTGGCCACCATTGGAGTCCCAGCAATCAGCGTGGCTTCGGTCCGCCCAAGTTAGCTTGGGGGTGGGCTAGCCGGGTGGGCGTATTGTACGGAGTAACGAGGCTGCGGTATTGGTATTACAGAACATACCCTAGAGTTTGCGTCACTTTGCAAATTGCTGCTCAGTGCTGGGATACGTAGTCAACGGCAATGTGAACGGAACGAGTCTAGGCCGGTCGTTTTGGCCGGTCTGGTATTACCGCGATATGAGTAACAAACGGCACATTAAATAAATCCTACTCGTAAATAACTAAGCAATATTGGATTAGAGGGCAATTAATATAGCTAGTGCAGGCTGCGGCCCGCGCCGATTGAAGAATCAGCCATGAGCGCAAGGACCGGTCGTAGCCCAATGCATGACTGATACAGAGTAGTTAGTCGCTAACATGTCTTGATGGTCAAGCCTGGACAAGTCTCGTGATAGACACGGTCTTGGAGTAAGCGCAGACTGACATCAGCGGGAGCAACTAGACTGAGTTCTCGCATGTATAACGGATCATGTCATCTCCTTGAGGGGGGGAAACAAAAATAATTAAATGACAATTCCGACAGACCCGACGAATCCGCGGCCACACGCGGGTTCCATGGAACAGCCGAACGAGAACACCCATCACAATGGTAAGTTTCCGTTGTGTTGGTCGATAATGTGAGTGGTGGACGCGTCGAAGTTCACCAGTTGCCACGCATGGAACCATGGTTCGCGCCTGGCTAGCCGACTAGGCCCGGGGCTGAGGCGCGCTCCTTCTCTCGCGCCGTGCCTTCCTTGTGGGAAGCCGGCGGCCAGCTGAGCTGAGCGGAGCGGGAAGGGGCGACTGGTCTTGTTCTTTGCTCTTGCTCTTGCCTGTTTTGCCACCACCATCGCCCGCCCGTTTTCTCATGCATGCTTGTTCTTTATTACTATAACTGATTGGTTATGATTAGGAGTGGTCGGACGAGTAGTATTATAATTCCTCAGCCCGACTTTAAGACTCTAGCCCGTCCTGGCTTGCTCCAAGAGTCAAAGTAAAAAGAGCACTCCCTGCGCGTCATGCGGTGGGTCGCTCCACTCGCGATCGCTGCCACTGGGCCACAGCATATGCAAGGACGGCCCGTGTAGCCGCTGCACGATGCCTTTTGGCTGGCCGCTGCCCAGTGTGTGTATGTGTGCCGGCGACATGGCGGATTCGATGTGATTGCTGGTCCGAAAATCAGCTGGCCCATCACCATACAACAATTATTGTGGTTTGCTGCCATGATGGAAATTCGCGCAGATCACACTCCCATCCGACCGATGACCACGAGTACCAGACTGCCGGGACACCCTTCTGTCGGCACTTACAAAACAGACCGGCTCCACTCGATACATCATACGCACGGCAATCTGATAACGCGCTGCTTCCTGTACGAATAACGCCTCGCGAGCAGACAGATTACAGTATTTGCATTCTGCACCATGCAGGTACCGGCTCGCTTTTCTTGTTCTTGTTCTTGATCTTGTTCTTCTTCTTTTTGGTACTGCCTCTGTCTTTTCATTGCTGGCCGATCCGGTGATTTTGAGCTGGCAGCTGACCCAACGCTGCCATGGCTATATCACCCGAAGCCAGGTTGTTATTATTCATTGACCAGGCCATCAGGTCATGTGTCCCTCTTTGCTCACCGCTTGTCAGACCGCAATGATCACACTCTTGTTATGAATCCGTCGTTTGCTGTGATGGATTGGCAACCCAACAAGGCCTGGGGAACGGCATGGATTACTATTACTCCATCGGGCCCAGTGCATGCACGGTTTTGACCGCCGGCAGCAACAACGCACTAGCCCAATAGTCACGGGCACTAGCGGTCAGGCCGCGTACGGTACGATACGCTAGCCTCGGGGACTTGTATCGCACCAGCGGCTAGCGCCTGTGGCCGGATCCATGGATATGGCTCTGGGTCCTGGGAACCGGCCACGGCTCTGCTCCGCCGGAAAAAAAAAAGCAAAAAAGGATGAGCAGAGAAAAGGCAACGGCGGTGCATGTACGAGGATAGACACAGGAGCCATCGGCGTTAGCAGTAGATTATCATAGTAAAAAGAGGATTATATTTCGGACGATGTGTTCTTATTCAACACGGTAGAGTACAGGGCGCGCAGCAGGAGGACAGACAGGACAGACAGCGTCAGTGACAGATCGATCAGGCTCTTCCCGTGCCGTCCGCCTCCCGATCGCTTGCCAGGCTCCACGTCGACGGTCGGGCTGGCGGCTGGCGGGCCTGTGCATCGCCGCTTGCCCCAATGCGCCTGCCCCCATTCCGCTTGCAGCGCCTAAACCGTCGCTCCTGCCTCAGTTGCTAGTTTGCTAGTCTGCTAGTTTGCTGGGAAGGAGCAGGAGTGGCTCGTCCACACACCGCTTGGGCTTGGTGCTTGGTGCATGGTGCGTGCCTGCCTGCCCTGCCGGACTCTCGCCGTGACGCGTGCTGGGTCGATCCTGCCTTCTGCGCCTGTATCTGTACTCTGTACTCTGTACCGTATCCTGCCTGTACGGTCCCCTTCAGCTTCACCTCCACCGCATGCATCTGTCGTCCTCGCTCTCCTCCTCCTGCCTGTCTGTTTGCGTTATACCTCCCCTTCTCTCCTCCTCCTCCTCTTCCTCTTCTTGCTGCTGCTGCTCCTCGCCCACTGCCGGATGCAGCTGCCCGTCTCTCCGCCTCTCTTTCTTTTTCCTCTCGCCTCTCCCGCCTCTCTCCTCCGCCGCCTCTCGCTCCTGACTAGCTAGTCCACTCGCCGTCCGCCGCCGTCGCTTTTCCAACCAACCTACCGCCTCCTCTCGCACCGCTGACTAACGTCATACTCACGCCGCCGAGGAATCCGTCCCTTGCGATCCACGCCCCCGGTCCCTGCAATCACCGTTCTTCACGCCCTTGCCTCCTCCTCCTCCTCGTCGTTGCGGTCTTTGTTTGCCTCCCGGCTGCAGCGCCTCGCCCCGTCCAGTCCACACCCTCCGCCCTCCACCAGCAGCCAACCGACCGTCGAAAACGGATCCATTATTACGTCTCCAGTTCGTTCCCGTCGACCACGCGAATGCTAGTTCTTGTGCATCAGCCGAAGACGCTGGTACTCGCTCTGATTCGCTGTGCCCTGGTGCTGACCTCGAAGCCAGCGCGGGCCCTTGTCGGCCCTGTCGGAGTCGGCCCTCCAGCTGCACTGCACGTCTTGCTAGCCCGCCCCGTTGACATTCTCAACCTGACTGGCCCTGTGAAACCTTCTCGTCACCTTTAATTCCTTCTCTTATTCCTTCTCCTCTCTTTCTCACTCCCCTCTTCCCCCCGTTGGCTCTGCTGCGTCACGCCTCTTGTCTTGTCTGTCTCTCCCCCTGGGCTCAATGTCAAATCCCAGCAACCAGGGCAATCATCCACCTCATTCGTGGTCCGGCGACAACAACAACGGCAATCCTCCTCCACCGCATTGGAACGCCGAAGATAGTAACGTATGTATTTTTTTTTGCCTTACTTTTTTTGTCCCCCCCCCTCTTGTCATCATTGCCTTATGCAGGCTCTAATGTATTACACATTACATATTACATATTACACATTACCATATTTATACACTAGCCCCCCGTGCCTCTGCGTCGGAGCCTCTCTGCTGCCTATTACCTGTCTCTCTGCCCTTCTTTCTTCTCTCCACCTTCAATCTTCTTTGTCTCTCTTCTCCTCGACTGTATCGACACGCGACCATCTTCCCGTCTGTTCTATCGCGCTAATCCTCTTCATCTGCTACCAGCGTCCTCCATCGGCGCGTCCACAATCGACCTATTCTCAGTCCAACTACCCTCCGAATTATCCTCAGTCACATCCGTCTTCATATCCTCCGCCTACGTACCCTCAATCCTCATATCCTCCATCAGGCTATCCTCAACAACCGCCTCCACCATCCGGCATGGCCGCCGTTCATTCTTCGGTACAAGGCGCTCAAGATCCTTATAGTCGTCTCCCTCCGCCGCCGCCTGGCCCATATCCACCACGGCCCGACATGTACGCTCAACCACCACCTCCCCAAGTAGTCTACCAGGCTGCTGCTCCAAGGCAGCGCACTGCAATTGCCTGCCGCTACTGCCGTCGCCGGAAGGTGAGAATATGTCCCCCCTGTCGAGCCTGGCAGCAATTCAAAGTACTGACCGCTTGTGTGCCAATAGATTCGCTGCTCTGGCTTTGAAAGCTCTCCCGATGGACGCTGCACCAATTGCGTTCGTTTCAACCAGGAATGCATGTTCACTCCGGTTTCCTCCCAAGCCCAGGCTTTCGTCCCTGCTCATGCTGCATACCCCCATCTGCGCAACTCGGGGCCTCAAGCTCGCGGCCGCGGTTATCCTGGAGACGGAGTCATGCTGTATGGCGCTCACGGCCAGCCTCTTCCACCACAGCAACAACCAATGTCGGATTCGACGTTGCCTCCACCGCAGGGACCTTACTACCAACCTGGTCACTATGGTCGCCCTCACCTAGACGAAAGGGCCCCTCCGCCGTCACTACCACCGCATCATATGCCTCATGACCAGGTACGTGTCAGAGAAATTTCCTATATGAGTGAGTGCAAAACTAACATCTATCAGCGCCAACAGGGAGGTCGACGCGGCTCTGGCGGAGGCTTTGACTATCCCGAACCCATCAATCTTGCTCCTGTCTCGAGTGGAGCGGCAGTGCCTGGATATGCATCGACCTCGTACTATCACCCGCCTGGCCACGACAGGCGTCCTTCTCCGCAATCCTATGCAGGATCTCCTCACAGCGCTGGTTTCCCACCAATGCCCGCCCATGGAACTCCGCCGCCAGTTTCAACGCCAGGCACTTCCCGTGGTGGACTGAATGTTCGCGACATCCTTAACAATCCGCCCACCGACCAAAGCAACGGAGGCCGCTCAAGTACCGACAGCGACATGCTCAACCAACTGAACCGCAAGGTTTAGCTACGCCATCATCTTGTTAATGCTCAGCCCAAATATGGAGGGTTTTGAAGCATTCGTGTGGTGATGCGAATGGTTTTTAGTGTGTTGTTTAAAAAAAAAGAAAAGGTTGACGATTCGGGATTGAAAATACTTCTACTGAGGCCCGTCATATCTTGGAACTTGAGTATGGATTACAATAATGTGCTGGCCGCAAGATACTTGAGAAAACAAAAGCCGGCTTTACGATAAATTTTTCGCCTATGATATTCTTGCCCGTTCACCCGCCCCCGATGCGATATCGCGCTCGTTCATCCTTCACATCCACTTGGCTATATGCAGAAAATCTATCTTGTACTTGATATGAGATTTGTGTGTCTCGGGATTTGGTTGGAATGTGAACATGCGAATGGCTGGATCATTCATGTTTATAGTCAACTACCAGAGACCAGCGCCACGCATACGCCTAGCAAGAACGGCCCAGCGGACTCGATTATTCTGCCTGCCCGGCGCAGGACAGCCCGCCACATATCGTGAACGAGTTCATTGGGGCGAGGCCTTACGACTGCAATCAACGATCGACCAAGCAGAGCTAAAATGGTCTCTTTTTTCGCAGCCGGTCAATGGTTAATATGCTGTGCATATATGACTGCGGTCCATCCGATGGTTCTCCTCGATTTTCGTGTCCGGCTGTTTCGACATGATCGATTATTTATATTCACTTTTTTTATCAACCTGTTTGAAAGAGCGAAGATACAACTCTGATAAACTACTTGGGGCGACCCATTAATATAAGTCATCGAACGACTTTCCATGTTATATGCTTTGTTTTGCGATCCGAGGTTTCAGCCCTCATTTCGAGTCTTCTGAATCTTGTATGAGTAGGTTGATGCCTCGGGCTATCCCTTTTCTGTTTGTTTCTCTTTTTTTTTCCTACTATTGTTCCGGGTGGCACTTTGAATTATTTACTTGAAATATGCATCAATCGTACGGTGGCTCTTTCGTGGTTCTTTCAGCGCACGGCGGTTCTTGTGCCTTGAGCGTCGATTTAGTGGTCGTTTGGAGCTTCGAGGACCATGGATGCACGGGTTCTGGATATGGCATGGGTGGAATCTTCAAAAGTTGCGGAATTTGCTGCATTGGCCGGTTTACTGTTTCACATGTTCTGAGATGGGCAGGCAAGACTCGAATTGTCAGGTTGACACCTGGCTTGGTCCTCGTTTGTTACGCATTCATTCTTTTCCTTCTACCCCTTTTTTCCGCGTTGCTCTTAATGTTTTTTTATGCATGCTGTTTTTACTATACTGGGAGGCTATCTGTTATTTTCTCTTTGTTTCTTTTCTGTCTTGCGTTCAACCTGGTGCTGTTTTAGAGCCTTTCGCTTTTGTCGGGTGGATTTCTGTAGTCCTTCGACCCCGAAAGGACTGTGTATGCAAACTGGGAGGCTGTCTGATCACTGTTTATATTACCAAATCTGTTACAATTGCTTGCATTCCTGTCTAGTGGTGTAATCGCGTACAGTACAGACGTAGTGGCAGGAGTGTCATTCCAATGCGACATGGCCCATGCCTCGGATAGCGTCGGCCGCCTCATTCAGCTCCTGAGAACAAAACGACGCCCGTTTTGATTAACGTCTAGCGCGCGTGATGATAAGCGGTAATACTACGACTACGACTACATTACCCTACTCTGTACCATGACGCGCCATGTGACATGCGAGCGAGTCAGTGACTCTTGACTCGTCCGTACGGAGTAGTACTTTTCACTTCTTTCTTCCTGCCTCGGATGCTTAATTACCCAGTACTATTAATTACGTATTATCCTTATTATTGTCCTTAATAATATTATCCTTATTCCCTGCACGGAGTAAATGGGCCGCGAACAACCTAGACTCGCCGCAAACGGAGAAGCAGACGGAGAAGACGGGCCTTTTTTTTTTTTTTTTTTTTTTTTTTGCAGTCAGTACTGTTACAGTAACGGATGGTACCAGACGTGGTTTTTTGACTGTCCTGCAGCTTGCCCAGCCAAGCGGGCCGAACCGCAATGATCCCTTCCCGCTTAGATCACCCTGCAGGGGGCCGTAACCAGCCGTTAATGTACTACGTACTACGTACGTACTTAATTAGCTTCCCTGTAAGTACTCCGTATGCAGTACGAAGTACGGAGTTTGGACTTGTTATGTAGCATTTTGTGTTTGGGCCGCTAGTATGATGTTTTATTAGTCTGCATGGATTAAGCCCTAGTTATATTAGTACGGAGTCACGTACGAGGTAAAATTACATGAATATTAGTCCGTATTACGTTAGGTATGTATGTACAAGCACCGTTTAATCGATGATGCAATATCCAGTGTAACGGTCTGGGGAATGTGAGGCTATTGAAACTTTAATTAATACGTCAATGTAGATGCCCAACTCCCGGAATAGGAAGCTTTTTGGTTTCAACTCCTACGTCAACACTTTTTTTATTACTACTATTATTATTGCTGATAACATACAGAGAATAATATAAATATTATGGTCCTAGTATTAGAATGGAAGCACATAACTGGAAAGAAAAAAAAAAATTCTGTCAAAGAACGTGTTAGGAAAAGGTAGCAGTTGCCTTGGGTACAAACAAGGTGACAACGATGGGGTTTTTGCAACTCTGATCTAGGCAATATAAGAGAAAAAAAAATAAATCAAAAACAAAAAGAGTTGGTTAGATCAAGTATGCAATCAATGACTCAGTAACGTAGAAAGGGAATAATCAGGGGCAAGGCCATGCAAACACAAGAAAACCAAAAAGAAAAAGAAAGAAAAGAATCAAGGCACGTTATCCAGAACTTTGAGCATCTTCTTGGAACGCGCTGGGTCTTCCACTGTCAGGCCACGGTTTTTCATGACCATTTCCAACGTGTCAACCACCTTGTGGAAGGAAGATGCAGCTCCACGCTCCTGCCGGAATCGTACCACGCTGAGGTTAGCATGACGGCCGTGTTCCAACACCGTGAAGAACTCGACTGAAAACTCAACGGGACGAATATTAATGACTGTTCCTTGTTAGTATATGAATTGTTGCACCACCCAGCCAGCTAGCTTTACTTACGGTTTGTTTCAGCGACTCTTCCGTAAATAATGTTTTCCGTTTTGTCCAGGTGGACATCCTCCATGCCATATTGTTTCCAGTCGCGAAGAGTCCGGTACACCTCTTTCCGGCTCCTTGCCTTGGGTATGCTAAAGGCTACAGCTCGCATAGCAGGCTTGACGTGGAAGAACCGCGCAAACCAGTTCTGGTTGACACCAGAAGTTCGTCGGCTTCGACGGTTCTTGTTTGGGGCTGGTACATGGCTGACTGCTGAATCTTTAGAGTCAACTTGTTCAAGTACATTTTCGTCTTCCCGAGCTATCGAAATTATAGGGTGGTCAGTAAATTGTACTTGTAAAGGACAGGAATGGTATTTTACCTTTGGTATCGTTGACAGCTTTCTCCGTCTTCTTCTTTCCAAAGATCTTCAGGAAGCTAGCACGAGACCTCTCTCCAGATGTCCTTCGGCTCGATCCAGATTCCTCTACAGACGTAGCAGGTGACTCTGCCTTGTTCGTCGTCGTCACAGGTGCCGACTTGGTCGCTGGAAGCGCGGGCTCCTTCGAGGCAGGGTTAGAGGTCTCCTCATGCATCTGAGACCTTTGTTTGCCAAACCACGACCACTTCTTTTCCCCACTTGGTACCTTGACATCACTGCGTCGAGGTGGAGGAGCGGGATTCTCAGCTATGGTTTCTAACACCATAGGAGATCTCGAGTTGTAGCGCATAGTGACCGCCACAGAATCACTGCTTGTGCGCTGTCCCGCAGCTGCGTTTCGGGTTGGAGTCAAAGAATCAGCCGAACTGTGGCGTGAGCCAATAGTTGTCACAGGAGAAGCAGGGTCGTTCCTCTTTCTGATTGTTAAGGGCTTGATCTCATCGATAGAAGGGAGAGATGAGTCGTGCGGGACCACCCGAATGGTGGATTTGCGGTCTATCTTTGGAGACAGACGAGGTGACGGCTCTGGGGTGGGAATATGTTCCATCCGATGCAAGTCATAACCACTCGATGTCTCCATCTGCGTGAAAATCTCCTCAGAGATCGAAGGCAGATATCCAGTGTCCACGGCGGGTTTCACAAGAGGGTCGGATATTGTGCGTCGGCATAAAGTAGATATATCGTTGCCGGAAACGTCAGGCTTCCCTTTGTTGCGAGCAATATCCTGTTCGATAAGCCTGTCTATATGTGCTATAATCTCGCTCAAGTAGTCCGGGAGGCCTGCAGCTTCGGCTTTGGTAGAATGCTCCAACAACTTGCGGCGGGTCTCAGTGAGCTCCTTGACTGTATTCGAGGTAGGCAAGCTGGAAACTTTGTCTGGGACCTCATTGTTGACCAGTTCCTTTGTCCGTTCTACGTCTTCATGGATTGACATGGACGTTGCCGTCGTATTAGTACTGACATCCGTGTGTCCAGTCGATACTGAAGACCGGTTGAAGGCCTCTTCACAGATTTGGCTGAATTCATGCGACACTTTCCGAGCTTCCTCTTTCCAAAAGTTGTCTCTAATCTTGTACATCCCCAGGCCAGAGTCCGACTCAGCAACAGCAGAAGACGTACGCACAACGGTGGGTGGTGCTGGGAGCGCCGGGCTGCTATATCTGGAGGGAACTAGACCACTGTGGACGGAAAACTTACAACTTTCGTTGTTTGCAACCATAGCCATAATAGAATTGTAAGATTGTGTCTTCTCATTTCTTGTTTTAACAGAAGAACCACCCCCAGATTTGTTTCGAATGTGACGAAAAGAGACATTGCGCTTGTAGCCCGGCGCAACGTGATGTGGGGGGGCAGGGCTATATCCGTTGCGTGACGTGGCCAGCGAGCTCTTAGATTGAAATGACCGTTGTGATTTTTTAGTTCGCTTCCACTGAATAATTTCCACTGAGGGACTGGGGGGAACTTCGACCTTTGGAGGAGATGAAGGTGGCACGTCGTTGTTTGACGTTGCACCTAGGTCCTCAGGGGATTCGGTAGCGTTTTGGTTTCTATGCACAGTGACGCTCATGTACTGTGTACTTGGATTGGGGTTTATAATTGGTGTTCTAGAAGCCCTGTAAGGATCGTAGCTGCCGGACGACTTTGGTTCTTTTCCAGTGCTAGCGTGACGACTGACTTCGGTAAGTATAGAGAACTGGGACCGCCGACGTGCATGCCCCTGGAGCCTCCCGTTCTTTGAATGTTTAGCCACTGCTCTGATTGCTGCAGCTGGCCGTGATATATGATGGTAGTCGCTGGCCGAGTACTCGAGAGGCTGTCCATGGTAATTTTCGAGCTGTTCGTCTCGGAATTTGATTAAAGCATTATAAAACATTTTCTCATGATTTGGACTATGTGATGTTAGTAATTTAGTTTTAAAGAATAGGACTGTTGGAGCATACTCAGGAGAAAGTAACCGTTCAATCAAAGTCTCCAAGTTGGCGCTGTGCCAGAGGGTTTGCAAGCTTCGTAACAACTCTGTGTCTATATCTGGGCGTGAGGCGACAGGCGGCCCACAGTCTTTCGCAGAGAGCGGTGGCGGAGGGCCCAGCTGATGCTGGGACATGGCTTGGTGGAGGGTTTCGTACTTCTTGAGAAGAGGGTGGTTCCAAATGTTCTGTATGCTGATGCGGTCCTCGGGTCGCTTTTGTAGAATTCTCTGCACCAAATCGGCAGCTTCTAAGGAGAGCCACTGAGGGATATGATAGTCTCCTTTTTTCACCAATCGTAGTGTGTTGGATAAATCCCCTCCGTCGAATGGCAAAAAGCCAGTCAACAAGGCAAACAAAATGATACCACAACTCCAAATATCTGCTTTATCGCCACGATATCGCCGTCCGTAAATGATTTCTGGTGCAGCATAATGCGGGCTTCCACATGACGTATTGAGCCAATGCCCTGCAGGCTGTAAAGCGGCCATGCCAAAATCAGCCAGCTTGACATTATGAGAAGAATCCAACAAGATGTTCTCTGGCTTCAAGTCACGGTGACAAATATTGAACCGATGGCAGTATGCAAGGCCAGATATTATTTGTCGAAATAGTCGAACCGCTTCTTCTTCAGGGAGAGGACCATGAGTAGAGACATAGTCAAACAGCTCTCCACCTTCGACATATTCCAGCACTAGATACCTATTACAAGACAATCAGTGATACATTTTCTTTAATGGTTTCCTTTTTTGGGTTAACATACAATTCACCGCGATTTTCCCAAATGTCGTAGAGATTGATCACATTCGGGTGCTCGATTAATTTCATGATAACAATTTCTCGTTCGATTCCAAAGGGCATTGGTCGAGTTGCCTGGTTGGCACCCAAGAGGCCGGCATTTCGATCCATTGCTGCTATGCTTTCGCTTTGTACCATTGCCGCTGATTTCTTCGATACAATCTTGATTGCGGCGGCTTGGCCGGTCATGGCATGCTTGGCCAGTCTTACGCGACCAGTGGCACCTTTGCCCAAAGTTCTTCCAAGCTGCCATGGTCCCACGTGCGTCTTTCGTTTCCCCTTGCCAGAAGCAGTCGATGCGGTTGATATTGCCGAGTTTCTATTGGAAGCCCCTGTGGACTCTGTAGCAACTGACAGGCGTGCTGCGTCAGCGGTGACGGCTGGCGAGTTTGATGTGATGCGTGGCGAGCCCACTTCAATAGACTTCAATTGCTCGCCATTCACAGTGGTACAGTCGACCCTTGGTGTTGCAACGGTTGGGCCATGATTGACTCTGGCGGTGGCGTCTGTCAGAGGCTTGCGGCCTTGAGGTGGACGTGTCCTCCCTCCGAGGTCCATGTTAGACCGGTTGCCGTTGCTGTGGGGTGCTGGTATCATGGAGCATTCGAAATCCAAGCAGCCAGTCTCATACAAAGATGGTGTCAAGGACGAGTCTTCCCAAGTCGAGGCCGCTGACGCTGTGCTTGAAGCACATGAAGGAATGCACCCCAGTGCCTCCAGCGTCTTTGTACTGATATATCGAAGGCCTTGGAATATATGGCAATCTGACGTCCTTGGAGCCACCGTTGTTTGAATTCGTCCGGTTTTGTTGTTCTATCTTGGTCGCTATTAGGATTTCTGCATCTGTTTGTGGGTTAGTGTCTAGGTGTGGCGATGAGCGTGTCACATAGAAAGCAATTGGTGCCGCGATTTTGTGTGTAATATAGAACGATGTAGTAAAGGAAATACAATGTCGATATGTCGATTTAAGGAAGAAAAAACCAAAGACAGAGAAAAATAAGACGGTAGCGAGTGTGTGGGCCGAGCAAAACGAGTGACAGCAGACGGGGTGAGGAAGATTGGCAGGCGAAGAGGGGAGCAGAGGTCGTGGAGGAAGAGAAGCTGCTATCGGCAAGCAGTCTCTCCCCAATTCACTTTCCCTCCGCCAGCGCCCGCCAACCCAAACCTCGCTCTCCATCCTCCTCTCCTGGCGACATTGTCGCATGCCAAGCAACCCAGACCGCCGTGGAATGAGAGCACGTTTGGGTGTTTGATTTGTTTACCCCGCGGCCATTCCAGGCTTTGGGGACGAGGAATGCGTTGGATGTCGATAACGCCCGTTTGTTTCGTCTGACATCGACTCGTCTAAAAATTCGATCTTTTCCAGATCTCAACTTCTTACACGCATTATACACCAGGTATGATATTGTATCGATTATTTTGACGCTGGTTCTGATTAGTTGTTCTGCAGACATGCTATCATCAAGGCACGATTAGTTCAAGGCGATTTCGATATGGCCGCCGCAAAGCTCATTCCAAACCCTCTTCGTTGTCGATCATCAAGATGGAGACCACTGGGCCAATCATACCATGGCACTAGTACTGGTTTATCGCAGAGAAATTAACATTCCAGCATGGGTATGATGGCATGACGTTGGAGGCGCACAGTGAGCCGCGCTGGATCTCTGAAACTGAGCGGTGATGAGGTCGAAGGGCCTTTTTTTTTTCCTTCTACCCTCCCACTAATCCTCTGGAGACCATCTCTTAATGTTAATTATAAGCAGCAGGATACTTGATAAGATAGACGATTTCTAGCTTTCTCTCACGGGGATTCGAGACTAGTCCCTGATGTTGAGTCGGAGCATTCCTATCCCTTTCTTCGACACCATCACGACAGCAATGCCACACGGGCAAACACCGGCCGGCCAACAGTCTTCGAGCAGGTTCCAATAATAATTGCGGTCTGCACAGACCAGAAATTCGCGATGGCAAAGTCGTAATTTTCTTTCTGGGATGTCGTCCAGTTAAACAATCAAATAGCCCGATCCGGACTAGCGCCTAATGCATCGCGCGTCAATTCTACCAGGACGACTTCGATCAGTACAAGCTCGTTTTTATTGCTTCATTTTGTGCTTGACGATAGAAAAGTAAGACGAAGACTTTCTGAGTTGATTATTACAGATAATTGAGTACTATCCTACCAGTGCTCCTCGGTGATGATGGCATCTTCGACATCAATCCCCTCGACAAACCACCGGCCTTGTCCGTTGCCATTGGGTCCCAGGAGGAGATCATTTCCCGACATCTGGCGCTTCCGCATCTTGCCCGATGCGTGGTCAAACGTCCAGTCTTCCAGTCCGTAGCAGCGCTTCCACTTCATCTCGTCAAAGGCATCTTGGTACTCGTACCAGAACTGCACGGCAATGCGGTTGTCGCTGAAGGCGAACAGTTCCTTTCGCAATCGGTAGGACTTTTCTTTTTGCCATTTCTTGATCAGGAATTGTTCGACCTCGTCGGTGCCTTTGAGGAACTGGTCCCGGTTCCGCCAGACTGTGTCTGGGGTGTATGCTGCCGAGATTCTTGCGGGATCCCTAGATCAGTCAGCAACGAGGAAATACTACATGGTGGTGAGGAGATATTGACTGAGTGTTCCACAAGTTCTGGGCGGCCTTGACCTTTTGGCGAGCCGAGTCTGCGGTGAAGGGGGGTTTAATATCGGCCATGGCGATGAGAAGTTAATAGAGGATAGAGTACAAAAGTCGTATATGGGAGTACACGCGAGTGCCGGTTCTATTTATACAGGTACGAATGTGTCCATATGGATGGTTGTGTAGTATGTATATTTGTAACTTGATACTCCACGATATCAGTGAGGGATTATCTCTCCATTGGCTGCTGACCAATTAGGAAGATCTACAGAGCCAATGATATCATTTCTTGGCGGGCGATGACGTTGGTCCCTGCATTTAACTGCTAAGAATATACGGCATCAACATTGAATTGATCTACAGCCAGCACGACAGTCCATCCATATCTAGACACATATATAAATACATAGTTGCATCACAACATATACCACAGTCTCATTATTGAGACCAGGCAGAGATGAGCATATTAGATAAGCCGGAAACTGACTCCCGAGTGGGCCGCCGAGGCCGAATCGGGATGTCACGTGCCGACGCGTTCCACCGCGTATAGGAGGGGCAGCGGGGCTTGGCCAGAGACGATACGAAAAAAAAGCACTGTTTGATAGAGTGGTAATAATATTAATGGTTTGGTTTTCTATCTCCAATCGATCAGGGCCAAGAGCGACCCACAGAAGACATCGGTGGAAGCTCACCGAAGTACGCATCAAATAATACGTGGGATCATTTTATACATTATAATATTTTCTCGCAGGGAGTTTCAGAAATGCACCACAGCAATGGAAATAGCAGTAGACAATATAAATAGAATAAAGAAAACTGTCGAACATACAAGTACCGAAAAAAAAAAAAAAAAAAAAAAAAAAAAAAAACCATAACACAAACTCAAGACCAAAAATCCAGCCCTGCCGATTTGTCAGAGGCGCGGGCTCTGTATTAGTCAATTCGGCGGAGCCAGACCACGGGCGAGAGTCTCGGGAGTCCACCACAGCGTCACCGCTCTGTGTCAGCAGCGAGCCAGGCATCGCGTCTCATGGCTCCAGGTATGGTTCCGTCCAACCGCTTATCTCATATCGGCCCGGCCTGATTGCTGAATTGTCTGCCCGTATGGCGTGGTGCCTGGCCGCTATCTCCACGCTGCCGTATATATTGCCCGCCGCTGCCGCCATCTGATAACACTCGCCCACTATCCCCGAGTCTCGACACTCTCAACCCCTCTCTCTTCTTGATCCAGCAGCAATCCAGCAACACAGCTCACAATGTCTCTCAAGCCTGGTGACCAGTTCCCCGCTGACGTCGTCTTCTCGTAAGTGATATCCTGTCCTCTCTTTTTCTTTCATCTTCTCTTCTTCCCCGGCTTCCTCTATTGCCGTTCTTTTTTTTTTTCGTTTTCACTTGACTAACTTCGCTACCAGCTACATCCCATGGGCTGAGGAGTCAGAGGACATCAAATCTTGCGGTATCCCCATAAACTTCAACGCCTCCAAGGAATGGGCCAACAAAAAGGTCGTCATCTTTGCCCTTCCCGGTGAGTTTTTTCCAAGCCAACAGCAGCAGCTTTTGGGCCAATGCAGACACTAATATACACATTCTTCGCTGCAGGTGCTTTCACTCCCGTCTGCTCTGCTGCCCACGTCCCCGGCTACATTGAGAACCTACCCAAGCTCAAGGCGAAGGGTGTCGACGCCGTCGCTGTCCTTGCCTACAACGACGCCTACGTCATGAGCGCCTGGGGCAAGGCCAATGGTGTCAAGGGAGACGACATTGTAAGCTCACAGCCCTTATTCATAATCATCATATTCATCATCATCATCATCATCATCATCATCATCATCATCACACACACGCTAACTTTTCTTGTGCAGCTTTTCTTGTCCGACCCCGAGGCCAGGTTCTCCAAGAGCATCGGCTGGGCCGATGAGGAGGGTCGCACCTACCGTTACGCCATTGTCGTCGACCACGGCAAGGTCATCTATGCCAAGAAGGAGCGTGCCAAGAACGTTCTCGAGGTAAGTCCATACAATTATGTGTTCTGGGAAAGAGCAGGAATGTGCTAACATACGGGTCATCACAGATCTCGAGCGCCGAGGCCATCCTCGAGGCCATCTAAACGATAGCACTCGTTGCCACGCCAGTGTTTGGTCCGATAGTAGACAGCTGTCCTCTCTGATAGCTTCGTTATGATTTTAGATGACTAGTTAGAATAGAATTAGACGATAGATCTCATAAAACAATTAAATACCCAGTCTCCAGTCCTCACGTGTGTTTTTCAACTTTGAAATTCTCGGACGAAAATCATGTATAACAATTAATACTACCATCACTACGACCAAGAAGAATTAATGTTCTATGTCCTGTTTAAACCCATCTCATTGCGTGCATGTACTCCGTCATAGTGCTGGCGGCGGCCCGCCAATGCCAAGCCATCGGAGAAGCAGAAGCTTTAAATCATTCCTCACCTGCAACGATATTTATTCCTCCACATTAAAAACGACTTACACCCACAAATGGCCTCGACCCAGGCGCCCAAACGAAAAAAGCCCGCCGCTTCATTTTCCAAACCCGACGGCCACGCCCACAAACGCGCCAAAAGACACGATGCACGCGCCTTGGCCGTGCAGTCTGCCGACGCCGCTCTGTCGGCGACGGGCGAGCTCGACGTTGCCGCGTACGTCGGCGCGCGTGAATACGAGATCAGGGCGTTGGAGGCCGGCATGGAGCGCTCCAAGGGCGTTCTAATGAGCCGTGCTTTTCAGAAAGTCCCCAGATCGCTGCGAAGAAGGACGGCGAGCCACAATGTGAAGAGAGTCCCGAAGCGATTGCGGGCAAGAGCAAGACGCGAGGTACGATATTCTCTCTCGCTCTATATTCTCCTGGCTCACAAAGCCTGCAGTTGATTTGACAAAAAGATGCTGACTTGTTGTAATTCAATTTCAAAGATGTTAGAAGATAATACACCGACAGTTACTGCTCGCCGCCGTAAGCCAACGAGAGTTTTGCGCATTCGTCTCGAGACCGTCCGTCGTTTACAGAACCTGAACAAAAAAACCAAATCCAAACGAGCAGCAGCGAAACTCAAACGGGACCAGGAAAAAAAGACCGAAAACGACACGTCTGGTGAGAAACATGGCTATAACGTTGCTCCTCGAGTGCCGAAAATAAAAAAGAACAAATTATCTCAACCGCTGCCTCCCGATTCCAGATACAAAAAACGTCAACGAGGAAAGACATGGCTGCCAACCCACCTTTTCCATGCCAAGCGTGCCCATATGACGCCTCCCAAGGAACCGCTCTGGCGTTTCGCCGTGCCCATGACTCCGACTGAGAAGAGCTACCGTCCTACACATCGAGCTGCAGGGTCACGGGGAGCTGTAGCCTGGGATATGAGCTATATATCTACTATACAGCTTGAGGGAGTGCGGTCGGCACTAGAAACTGTCTTGAAAAGCCTCCATATTGAAGGCGACGATTGCTGGGGACCGAAAGGAAAGAAATGGAGGCAAGGGACGAGGACGCTGAGCAGATGGGTTTACGAAGCCGGCGACAATGCAGGGCCAATTGCACCCGTGACTTTGATATGGTGTCCAGTCTCAGATGCCGGAGATACTCAAAAGACCAACACAAAAGACATTGCCAGTCGAAGCAAGAAACAGCGACAACAAGACAAAGTACTTATCCGTGTCCATCCATCAGCCTTTTTACAGCTGTGGGAGGCTCTTCTCGCCACCTCAAAGCAACAGAACCCTCCCGTGACCGTCCAGGACCTGCGTTTCGATATTGGAAGTATAGAGATTACCGGCCCTGGCTCTACAGAGGCGCTTATTGCCACAATGCGCCCTTTCCATGATTCAGACTCAAAGGAATCAATGGACTCAAGTCCTGAAATAACATGGTCATCACTTTTGGGAGTCACAAATTCATCCTCTCTGCCAGCTGGTGCGCTTTTGGCATTCAGCATTAGTGATCCCCGGTTACATTACCCTTTCAAGCCTCAAAAGCCCCCAACGTCCGAGTCGAGCATGAATGAATTAGCGAGCCTGCTATCTAACTGGCCACCTGACAGTTGTCGTACCCCGTATGCTCTCTTTGATCGATCCGCACGGTTGACCGCCAGTCGTTGTTTGCCCAGTCAAAAGGCGATCAACCGCCGAAGAACCCTAGCAGGCCCGGGAGAACCATTAAAACCACAATCCTCTGATCCGCGTATTCCAGTAATCGCCTTCGCATCACGACCAGAAAACGTATCCAAAGAAGCTAGTTCTACGGGATCCTGGACGGTCTTACTGCCGTGGAAATGCGTCACACCCCTTTGGTACATGCTCATGTTCTATCCTTTGTCTAGCGGGGGCAATCCAAGATTTGGCGGCTTGAAGGAGCAGCGCCAACTGGCTTTTGAATATGGTCAGCCATGGTTTCCAGGAGATTACCCAGGCACTAGCGCTGGTCGGGAATGGGATCTCCAAGAAAGCCAAAACCGGAAAAAAGAGTGGGAGAGGAAGCCTAAAGGGAGAAGAGTCGAGTTTGACGGTCTTGATCTGGGCAACGGACAGACAGGCGAGCTTGGTGAGGGCTGGGCTTGCGATTGGCAGAGATTGGTCCAAGGCAGACCCCAGCAGGAAAAGCCTGAGGACACGCAGGAGACAAAGGATAATGGAACAGTCGCGGCCGAACTGCTGCGTTGCGCTGACCCGATCCAATATCTTAGGATCGAACCTAGGGTCGCATTCAGTCTCAATTCCCAGGCCAAACCCTGGCGGTTCCCTGATAATAAGCCTTTTGTCGCTACAGTGAAAGTTACCCTGATCGGTCGCGGGACTCCTACTCCGTGTGCTCGTGTTTATCGGCTTCCATCGAATAACAAAGATCTGCGTAACCAATGGCTGCTCGCGGCATCACCTGCTCGAAAAAATACGAACACTCCCCCAGACGCACAACGCCATGTTTCAAGTTCGAAGAAACAAAATCAGAACTCCACAAAGGACCAGCTGGCTACGAAGAACGAATCTCTCCAGAAACTTGCCTCTTCGCTACTCAAGGCCCCATCGTCACTCGAACAACAAACACACCTCCCTCTACCTTGCGAAGAGGATTTAATTGGCTTCATCACATCTGGCAATTACAACCTGTCAGAGGGAAAGGGTACCGGCATCGGATCCATTCTTGTTTCAAAGGTGTCAGGCGGTGCCCTCTCGCAGTCTAGCGAAAAAAAAAACCAGAAGGATATGAAGAAAGCTTGTCGCGAAAGGAGACTGTGTATTGTCCGCACCGCTGGTGAGCGAGTCGGCAGAGTAGGAGAATGGGAATTTGTGTGAAACGTATTGCTCAGTTAGCTATTGTCATTATACCCTTGTCAATACTACTTCCGTAATATCTGAAGATATTTAATTCTCCTGTATGGTATAGAATACTCGAGAGTAGTCGGTCGTACACCTCGCTCTTGACGGGTGACCACGTGATCTCCCCGAAAGACTCCCGACTGGCGCCGATCGAAGGCTCGACGACGGCATCAGCCCGAACTGCGAGAAGCCGCCAGGACCAGACAAAAAACGCTCATTGAGTTGTGCTTTTTTTCGTTCGCCAACTTCTCCCCTGTCCTGAATCGATAGCGCCCCAGCAGAGAGCCTGAGCCGCAATGGGTGCTGGAAGCTCCAAGCCCGAAGCTTCGGCCGGGTCGAAACATGTTTTTGCAAGGTGAGTGATTCTCGTCAGAGCAGCAGGCTGGCACGTTACCGCGAGGAGCTTGCTTGCTCTCTGGAGGCAGCATTTTTATGTGCAGTGGAATTTTGAATTGCAGCTAATACATCGGCAGTGAAACCCCAGTGCAGTTTTCTGCCAACTTGGTAGATGCGCTCCAATCCGGCACAGAGGTACGCTTCAAGTTCCAATTCGATTCGACACAATCATACTCTGCGAACAACTTCTAACAAACAAAACCAGACCGACTCAACCCGCGCCAAATCGCTCGAATTGCACATCCAAACCCGCGTCGCAGAGGAACTGGAACGACTCCGACAAAGAGAAAAACAGACCGTCGAAGAGATCGAGAAGCGCGTGGCCGCCGCGCTGCCCGAGCGCAATATAAAAGGCAGCTCGACTGCCTCCTCCCCATTCGCCTTTGGTGCTCCAGCCGGATCGTTAAACCTCGATGCTCCGCGTATCCCGTTTGCTGGGCGAGAACACGACGCTCCCCTGTTCCCCGTCGACCCCGCCCCTACTCCTATCGTGCCGGGCACTCAGCACCCGCCCGCCGAGGTCGATGCGTCGCGTGAGACGGTGTTGAAGGATATTGAGCGGCTTCGTGGCAAGCTCGAATCGAGAAAGAAGCTGACGGCATTGGATGAGAATGTGGAGCGGGCCAAGACAGATGTTGTCAACTGCCTGAGGATAAACGACCGACGGCCTCTTGACTGCTGGAAGGAGGTTGACAACTTCAAGCAGGAAGTGGCTAAGCTCGAGCGTGCTTTTGTCGACAAGGTGGTGGGATAGGCTAGTCAGCCAGAGTCTTGGAAAAAAGGGAAATGTGTCTATCTACTACGCGATGTTTTGATAGATTTGTAGCATTAGACTGTTGCGTTTTGTGTATCTATGAAGCATACCGCCTTCAATATTTACTTTTTCGGATGATATTCGAATTTGTATTTGCAAATCCCTCAACTGATATGGCGTAGCATAGTCTACATGTACCTGTCCAGATGTCGGATACTACATATCAGTTGGATGTTACTACCTCTAACCAGGAATAGCCCTAGCTATTTAATTGCGTGTGGTGATCGGAATAGTTTGTTTTGATTGTCCTGGTATTGTATGTAGGCACATGTGCAATCAATACGAAATTGGACATCCAGACATCTTGGTCAATAATTACTTGTGATATCACGATGTGAACAGGAAGCAAAGATTCAATCTTCACCGTTATCAGTCAACCAGTTGACATTATTGATTATCACGTTCACGTTGAATTGATACGCATGTTTTCTAAGAATATTGAAGAGTTGCTTAACATTAAGATGGCAGTGACGGTGTACATTTGCTTATATAGGTCCTGATAAACCCAAAAAGGCTAGACTTTTACAGCTTCTGCTAAATTTGACGGACTAATTACTGATACTTTCATCTATAGAACTATCACTGCTACCTAACTTTCGCTTAAAAAGAAACTTGTCATAACATATACTTTAGGTTGTGAAGCATAATACTGTATCCAATCATCATGCATATGAGACTCAAAAGCGGATACTAAGTCTCCATAAATTACCATATATGGGCTAGTTATATATAGACCTATCCCATTCTGTCTCGCCGTCTATGTAAAATCCAAGGACCAAGTCATTATGCAGATCCAATTGTATGAAGATCTTCAAATAGCAAATTGTTATTTACGAAAATAGTTTATTAGCAACATTTGTTTCTGATTGAACGCTCATAGTATATAGGATGGTTGAAATCACTGCAACTTTCCAACGTCAATATTCTGCACCACTTCCTCGTAAAAATTCATTACCCAATTCTCTTCCTCGCCAAAGCCAGTACCTAAAAGACACTTGACAACTGCATCGCGGTATGCCGGGCCCATATTATGCGGCAACTGTCTCCTTGCAATCTCCACAAACAGGTTCTGTATACCCCGAGGACTCATCGTGACCCCAGGCTTCAATTTCTTAAGTGCTTGCTGATAGATGCTCAAAGCTGTCTGCCAGACACCAATCTCTAGCAACACCACACCTAGGGCGTAGATGTCGTGGATTTTCCGAAAACTGACCGTCGGCGGCCCTTGACGTTCTGGATGCCGATACAAAATTTTCTCGAGAAAATTGTCAAAGGTGTACTGTGTCTGTGCACTTTCTGGTCGAGCAAATTCGAAATCGGCCAAATAGCAGTCACCGAAAGTAACTTCATTTTGCATAGCGGATGAAGAGGAGTTGCTGGTAATAGTTGGAAAGAAAACAATGGAGTGACTGCGAATTGATTTATGAACCCAGCCATCCGCGTGAAAAGCAGACACTGCGGTCACGACATCCTTTGCAACTCGGAAGCGTTGGGGAAGCGTCATTCTTAATGTAGTATGCATAGACATTAGTGAGTATAGGGAGGTTGGAGCTCGATCCGATGAAGAAGAGGGAGGAAAGTTAAAGAGAAATGCATATCGTTTCCCTTCTGTTTGATGAATCAGACCACGAAATTCTAGAGTATGAAGACCGTGTGTCCCGGCTGAGGAAAGAAGGCTGGCTAATTGATGGACTCTTTCTTCTGTTTGAGGGTCGCTTTCGATATCGATATCATCGGGGTCACTGCCATATTGCTTGTACTCGACAAGCACTTTCTCGGGCTCTGGGTGTGAATCGGAAGTGTTGACCAGATTTGCAATGGTTAGACACGTGGTTTCTAGAGGAGCATCCAGTTTAACATTTTCAATAAAAAAGTTTGTTTGGTCCAATCCCGGTTCGATGGCCAGACGTCGAAGTGATGCGTGAGGTGCCACTCCAACCCGACGTGAATGTTCATTTGTGATTAACTTGTCCAGGACCAAAGAATTATCATAATGTGGATTTAGCGCCATCATTAACGGCACTAGGTCTTTGATCTTGGCTGTCCATTTCTGAAATTCAGCCACAAAGCGTTCGAACCTCCGTCGCTCAAACAAGGCCCACTTCCAAGAGTCCCAATTTGCTGATGGCCGTGTAGTAAACCACCCAAGAGTAAATCTTTTCAGCTTTCCAATTTCTGAAACCTTTGATATCTCGTGAGAGTCGGAAGGGATATTAAATTCGAACTCGATAACCCCCGATACAGCTGTGGAATGGTTCAAATATGGCGAATATGTCTGGTAGTCATTGTCCTGAGCCGCAGCTAGTTTTGCATGATCGCCGCAATGGAGCCGTAGTCTTTCAAAGATGGAGTATATTTCCTGTAACCAAGCCTATAATATACATTTTTCTTGTCAGATTATGAGTTCAAAACCCCCGGTTATCCTTTCGTTATCAGACTCCACTATCAACTGAACATAAGAAACTTTGGAGGACTCACAGCGTTGAGATTACTTTCTTTCAAAATACCCTTGTTCTCTACCAAAAGTTGCCCAAAGCTTTGCAGGTAGAGTACCTCAAGATGAAATTCTTGTCGCAATTCTTCTCTTTCCATCTTGTAGTGTTTGGCACTGAAAACCAGTCGATGGATAAATTTCACTGTCAAGTACAGCTCCTTGAAGGCCGTCACGACATCCAACCCTAGCCCTGCGGCCATCGTTGCCTTCAAGACCGAAGTATAATTCAAGTATGATCTCGAAGATGTAAATCAAAGCAAGATATTGGTTGTGTTCAATGAGGGTTACCCGATATGGGCAACTTCACCCTGTTGTCTTCGCAACATCCGACGCCCCTGTCTTCAAAATAAAATATTCTTTATCAAACACACCTTTCCTATCGTAAAAGTTCAGTTTGATGAGGCAAAATAAAATACAGGTCAGCAGGCCATGCGGGGTAGGCTTAGCCCCGCGTATCTCAGCCTCGTCGTGGCCGTCGTGCGTTGTTGTCAGCCTCACAGTCGAAACTAAAATGATGAGATTGTGCTGTCACAACAAACCATGTCAACCTGCGTAGAAGGTGTGTCGTTCGGAATCTTCTCTCCCTCGCTTCCCTGCTATCGGGCAGCTTTCGATGGAAGGTCAAGATATTCAACCACCAGAGGGTGACACGTCACCTCGTCCCGGATCTCCTGGTGTACCACGAGTAGCCTACTCGTCTCTGGATCGACTGTTTAGCCAATCTGGTGTATTTGACAGCATCGCTCGCGATAGCCATCAATGCGGCACTCTCAGCGTCATTGATCGATTTGCTGCATTTTCAGATCCGATTACTGTTCTCGGAAATTTGATGGTTACACTCAAGGAGCACAACATACCGGGTCCCAGGCTTTTGCGAATGAAGAACGAATTTACTATTCCATTGGGCCAGGGCGCACAGTCAGAAGTTTTTGCATTTGACGAGTCAATCTTATCGGAAGTTGGGCTCAACCCGAAAAACCTTCCTGGTCCTATCCAAGACTTGACAAAAGTAGCAGTCAAACGCTCTCGGGTTACTAGACCAAGAAGCAGACGCTTCCAAAGTTCCCCTACCACCATAAGCTCTGAAGAGTTTGTATTCCAATGCAGTGCAGCGCATCAAGAGATTGATATTTTGTGCCAGAATTCATTCCGCAAGCACCCTAACATTGTGCGACTCTTATCCTGGGGCCTGTGCCTAGATACCCTTGAAGAAGACGATGAAGAATCCCCAAGGCTCCCCTTACTAATATTGGAACGAGCTGCCTGTAACTTGTCAGAGTTTCTTGCTCACCCAGCAGCTTATACGTCTAAGAACACCTTTAACAATCTTCACGGCATATGCCTTGATGTTGGACGCGGCTTAGACGCTATCCATAAGGCTTCTATTGCCCATGGAGATCTTAAGCCGGAGAATATTCTCATATTTCAAAACTCCGGGAAATGGGTTGCTAAGTTGTGCGATTTCGGATTGTCCGCAAGTGAATCAGGATCATCTTCAGGTTCCATCGAGTATCGTGGGACCCCTGGATGGCGCCCCCCGGAGTATTATCGACAAGATCGCAATCCACTCAATGTACGTGGAATTCAGTTATGTGATATATTTTCCTTTGGATTAATTGTCTGGAGCGTCTTTCGTCATAGCGGCCAGCCTCCACTTTCTCCGACACACGAAATGAATGGGAATGCCTTTGGACTAGCCACGCAGGAGCTCACGAAGCTAGGAATAATTCCTAAACACGAACATCGACGGGTTATCTTGACTATTCAAGGAGCTTTGTTGGAAGATGCTAGTGCACGTCTCCGCCATCCGTGGAAATATTTGGATAAGGATAATTATCAGCATGTTGGCGCGAGAGCTAGATTACGGCGCGAGCTCGCCAAAAAGACTCGGAACTTTCGCCATGCCATTCGAGACTATCTAAATCCTGAGCGAGATGAATATGCAAATGGCTCGTCATCAAAATTGCGCCGGGAAAGGACTTGCCTTTGTTGCCTTCCAGGATGGCAGCAACTGGAAGACGATGACCCTGCACCAGAACCGCAACTAGTAGCCTCTCCTGAACGACACCAGGCGTATTTAGATGCATTCGAAACTTACTGTAAGCCGTTTGGATTGGCAAACCCGGGATCCATTGACATGTTTCAACACCGTGTCCGTGCATGTTTTTCTGAACCTCGTCTGCGCATATTGCACGATAATCTTGCGGCGGCGATTCAGCGTCGAGACGAGGTGCAAACATATGCTTTGGCGCGCCTCCGGAGCAGATTCCCACTCTGTTGTTGGGCAAAAATAAGGAAAGGTCGGTTAACTAACATGATTAGCCAGTATGTTCAAGACACACATGACTTTGTGGTTCTAGCCTGGCTATGTCGAGGTGATATAGGGGCTTCAGAGCTCCATGACGAAAAACACATGGAGAGTATCTTCCGTCTAGTGTGTGCAAAGCCACGTAGCTTTGGATATCGTTTTATTCGAAATGATCACCTTACTATCCAGCAGCGCGTGGCACGTTTCCTACTTTTATTAGAACATGGCGCGCGGATAGAGACAGTGCTCAACTCAGAGGGTGAGACTGTGTTCCTCCGGTTCCTTCGCCTGTCAGCCGAGTTCTCTAAAAACGGCTACGGAGATCTCTCTGTTAAGGATATCTGTATTAGCTTCAAACGACTTGTAGGGAGCAAACACATCATGCCTAGTACGAGATTCTACATGACGGGAGAGCTCCCAGAGTTGGCCGAGGACACGACAGGATGTACGAATACCGCTCTACATGACGCTGTTCTTGCCGAGAATTACTCGGTCGTCGAAAGTCTTGTTCGATCTGGTTTCTTCATCAATGCACTAAATCGTGACAATCGCCCTGCTCTTTACGTTGCGCTTCACAGGCAACAGCAACAGCTCCAGCCATCATCGTCATTGTCGTCCGCCATGTCAAAAGTTCAAAAGACCCAGCGCAGAACGGATAATAACTCGCTTTACCGCATTATTGCACTACTTCAACAAAATACAGCGAGCAACATTGATATCAATCTATTGCCCTTGAAGAGTTCTGGGATCCCTCTCGGTTGGGAAAAACAGGAGCTCAACAACTTGCGACGAAGTGAAGAATCCGAGAATCCCGTTCCATCATTCTTTTACGATGTTCTTTCTGCTTCATCCACTTTCAAACAACCCAGATTCTCACTGTATGAAGACAGACGCTTGGCTCTTGGAGCGCGGAGATTCTCGGCCAGTGGCCAATCATATTACTTGGACTTGCTCCGTTTTATCTCGCCGAGCTCTGTAGAAGAAGATACGCAGGATTTATTTGCAGATATTGATGTTTTCGATGATGAATGGTTTAAGAACGAGCACTGGACACTGGTTCCTCCAGGCTCGGCTGACGGCCAAACACCTCCACTACCGTTGACTACACAAGACTTGGCTGCTGTCAGGTCCCGGAGACATAAATCAAGATCAATATCAATGGGTCGTGGGATTTTAGGGTTGAGTTACAAGTGGCCAGGGGGTTAGCCTGTCGGTTCTCGATGATGCTTGGAAGCCTGGCGTAAGTCTTTAACTTTATAAGTTCATAGATACACAGCTAACTATGAATTAACAGCTACTCAGATTCAATATATGTACCACCCTAATCATGGGATGTAGAGAAGCTCATGGCCAATATATAGAATCAAGATTTGAAGAATTCCTCTCGCACAATATATGGGACGATTGCAAAACGAAAAGGATACCTAGATACGTCGGTAAACAACCAATTACAGTTATATTAGTGACACCAGTCCCTAGTCATCCAAATAAATACGGATCTGTTTGAGCATTATTGTAAGATTATTGTTGTATTCTCATGTTGTGTGGGGCCATAACCCTAATCTAATGTAAGGTGAGCAGAGCAAGACTATGGGTACCCAGACAGCTGGCATTTCGAATTGCTCGGTTACTTGGATTGTCAATTCATAAAAATAAAGATATTCATAACGCTCAATTTATATCTCAGATGGCCAGCATATAAAAGGGTTCATCTTTGATCATGCATTGTACAGATGATCATTCTTTGCCTTGGCCATTGACTCTGGGGATTAAAAAACCTTCCCAGAAAAAAGCTAGCCCAATAAACATCCCAACCTACATCAGACTTGTAATCCGCGGAGACGTGAAATTTGTGCTCTTTAGGAGCCACCTGATAAAGTTCCGCTGCAGGATTCTCTTTGTGAATCAGCTCTATGTAGCTCAACCTGGCAGTAGGTTGTTCTAGCCGTACGCCAGCAAACATCGACGCAATGACAGCGTTCTTGTTAGATCTCCAATCTAAAGACTTCACATTCAAAAAAAATGCAAGACTAAAAACATACGACAGCTGGGATTCGCTGGTGGTCACCCACCCAACTACTAACCAGCCGGCGTGTGGCTTAAGTACGGCTGAGCGGACGGGAAGCCCTGTTTTCCACACCCTATGGTCGTATGTACTTGTATGAGCAGAAAATACAGTTCATATAGGACGTCGCTTTTGCAATGTGACTAACTGTTATTGATTTAGTCTTAAAACATACATCTTACTCAGGGGGATCTCAGTGATGATCACACGATCATCATCAAGCGCTTGGTTTTGACAAGTGAACCTCTGCAACGAAGGGTCTTACGATTGTAGGTGTCATCTAACCAGCAGTATTGTAATATGAGGCCGTGATAATGTATGTCCCTTCCCCGCAAGTACTTTTGGATTGTGCTGTCGACCATTCCAGTTAGTAGAGACTGGTGACAAATACCTCATGCTAACGCTAGATTCATCTCCGTGTCCTACCTATCCATATCGATTGATACTATCATATATCTAAAGACTTCGGACGTAGTGTTCACTAGAGACAGAAGTATTTCATAATTCCCACCAACCGTATCCTCTCAGACAATATCCAGCGGCGAAGAACTTGCATGGGATCATCTTGAGTCGTTAGGTTTAGTCGTTAGTCTGGACCTTGGAGAGTTCGAAACTCAGCAAGTACATCATGCTAAGGCATGTGGACGCGGGGTAATTTTACGATCAGGCAGAACACCCACAATATAGCACTTGGGCGCTGTTTTCTTTGACGAACAGGTCACTGATGATTGGCGTCGCCTGGGAGCTTACCATTGTCAAGAGGTTTGTGGTGTAAAAACGAAGTGAATGAGACAGAGTTGGAATGATAGAGCAAGGGGATTAGAACAGCGAGTGATGTATTTCGCCAGCCTATTCGCTGCGACTTAAGACATCTCCAGGACCGTCAGTTATATCACAGAAAGTTGGTGCTCTAATAGACCACACCGAGTCTGGATCGCGGAAAATAAGAAATTTGCTCTATTCTCCCCAAAGGTAGTTCAAAGAAAAGTAGTATGGATTAAAAGCAATCATGATGCTCAGATAAGTATTGCCTGTTGTCTTCTGTTTGTCTTGATAGCTCGTGAGCAAAGACCTTAAATTATTCGCCAACTATGTGCGAATTGTGGGAATTTAGCCCCACTATTTTTCTACGGGCAACCAATAAAAGCTCGTCGGCTGAGAGAAACCTTGTTTTATGATTGGTCGGTCATCGTATACTTCGCCGTGCCGTTCCTGTGTACTCCGGACATACTACTAATTTACATAGTGCATCAGCCGGAGAGCCATACCGAAAACGTATGACGTCCAGGTGGATGAAATACTGTTGTAGAATAATTATATAATTATAGCGACAGTAGTTATTTGAGCGTATATTAGTTATGCATCGGTACTATGATAGTAACATGGTGCCGTAATGTTCCACGAGTCACTCAAATACCTATTGAATAATAAGGAATGACCAACTAGCCGATGGGTTTTTGGTTGGCAGCTAATATGCTGAGAATAAATATCTTAGTACAGACAAGAGGTGCGTGGTGGAGAGAACGATAGTAAGTGGGCCTGATCCTACAAGTCCTTAGGGTTACGAAAATATCGACATTGCAACCAAAGTGTGGGCGCCTATCGGCCACGGCCTCGAGCAGCCGATGGCGATGTCAGATGATGAAAAGGATAACGGCTACGTTAATTAGTTTAGATGTGAGTCGGAGACACATATTCGAGATTATCGATGCAAGCCTAAAAAGACTGGACCTGCCCTACGTCCACTTGTTGCAATATACATCGTTTCAATCCTAGTATTCCCGTAAAGGAAACAATGGAGGCGCTTCATGATGTTGTCAAGTCTGGTAGAGTATGCTATATTAGTACTTCGTCTATGTCGGCTCATCAACTCCTTGACTACCAGTATACTGCTCTCTTCCATGGCTAGACGGAGTTTATATCAATGCAGAATCGCCACAACGCCACATATCGTAGGAGGAACGGGAGATGTCCCTGCATGTGCGAAATTTGGAATTGGTGGGATAACCTGGACTGTTGAAATGGGCTTCTTGGCCAGGCTCTGGCGTGCATCCTCCAATACCAAAAGCGGCGAGGGGCAAGGGCAAGGCTTTCTTGGTCAGGGGCATTCAGAGACAGACAAGAAAACCAGCTCGCCAAAAGTTTATATAATTTTTACTTATTTTATTCATCATCGTTTTCGCTATCTCCTTCGTCTTCATCTAGCATGTCTGAATCCGCGTTGTCATCGTCATTGGAACCGTCATCGCTGTCGTCAATGTAAGCTCTTATTGGCTCCGCAATGACTATGTCGTTGATAAGCTCTCGAATAAAATGGCCCATCTTCTCCCCAGTATATTCTCTGATTTTGTCACAGGGGGCATCCTTGAGGTGTCGAGTTTTGAAATTAGTAAAGCAACCATCCTGTTGGAGGAATCCCAGCTTGAAGTGCGTGAGACACAATTGGCGCATGTGTAATATAGACTTCAAGAAATCAACTGTTATGGCCGAATTCTCAGCGAGACGAGCGTCAGCAGTAACTAGATCAGTCCTCCACAAACAGAAGTCTTTCAAGCTCGACGCGAATTTTTCGATGACCTTGAGCATGCGCACGGGCTGAACGGTCATTCGACCAAGCTCAAGTTGTTTCAAATGTGTGAGCGCGATAGGCGGCGGATCGAAAATGCGTATTGGAGCCGCTTCTGTATCGACAGCGGGTCCACCAAGCCATTCCAAGAAAACTTCAGTATGCGCTCTGTCGGTCTTGTTGAAATTGATACGCAGATGCCGGATGTTGTGCGTCCGTCCGAGGAATTGGCGCAAAAAAGGACCAACGATACCATCAAACCCATTACCGCGCGTGAGGGCCTCTGTTTGACTTCGGCTCGTACCGATCAAAAGTGTTTCAAGGTTCTGCAATACAGGTGTGACAGATGGAGTCAGGAAATCTGGTAAATGGAAAGCAATATCTGGCAGCGCCTGTTTTTGCAGCAAAACTTCAATCTCTCGGGGCTTTCGACCTGCGCGGGCAAGTGCACAAATCAACGTCTGAAAGGTGTGAGCTAAGAAGTTTGTGTTCGTGTTTGACCATTCGTCGGTCACAAATGGCAATTCGACTCCAGTCTCTCGCAAGACTGTCGGAGCTCCCCAAGAGCTCCAACTTGCGTGGTTTCCATCTCGATGTCGACTATTGGAATTGAAGTCGCGAATTCCAACCACTTGAAGATTATCCAGTTTCTCAAATGCTTCTGCCAGCATGTCCCGGTCGTAGCCGGTGCTAATCAGTGACTGTTGATCATGAAAGCCTTGTGTCCAGCGAGTAGCTGCATCAGCATCACGAAAAGTGTAGCGCAAAGCTGGGTATATATTTGTAGCAAGAATCACATGTGTGACGTGTTTTGAAAGGCTTTCATGTCTGGATATATCAACCAAAGTTTGCAGGCTCTTATGAGTGAGCATGAATTGTTTCTTGGTGAAGAATTCCTCGGCAAACCATGAGTATAGCGACTTTTCAACTCGCTTGCAGATCAGTCGCAAGGACCCGAGGTCTATGGTCGAAAGGTGTGTAGAAATGGCCACCAGTAACTCGAGTGGAAGAGTTAGCAAAGACGGCATAGTTTGCAAAGTCACAGCACACACAATAAGGATTGATATTGACGGTGTTGATCGAATTCATTGCAAAGCTGTGGTCTTTCTTTATCGGGGATTCACGCGGTAGGCAGCAGCCGCACTAGTCCCTAATAAGTAAGCGCTTGCCCGTTGCTGCCTAGCGCCCACCTGTCATGCCCAGGCAGCGACTCCACATTTTCCCCTTTGTCGAAGGTCTATTTCAACTGGACGTTAACCCCAATAATTCATAAATAGCACATCTTTCGGTTGTCAATTACGACCATGGCTCGCCAGAAAACCTCCAAGCCTTTGCCCTTGGATGGCTGCTCGATTGCAACGTCTGGTAAATTCCCTGGCACTACGCAAGCAGCGCTAGCCACGCGCATCACGTC
Source organism: Talaromyces sp. DC2 (assembly GCA_039119965.1). Classification (NCBI taxonomy): domain Eukaryota; kingdom Fungi; phylum Ascomycota; class Eurotiomycetes; order Eurotiales; family Trichocomaceae; genus Talaromyces; species Talaromyces sp. DC2. The sequence goes on along the minus strand of JBCLNQ010000066.1, from coordinate 25,828 downwards.
CCTAGGCGCCGCCGTCGTCTCCAAGGTGACCGCCGACACGACTTTCCTGATTGCTACAGAAAAAGAATATGAGAGCAATTCTACCAAAGTCAAATCGGCAGCTTCTCACAATGTGCCAGTTGTGAAGATTGAGTGGCTCGATGAGTGCGAGTCAGCCGGTAAGCTTCCTACATTTAGAAAGATGTATATGGTGTGAAAGATCGTTGTGCTCATTCACATCTTAGGTAAAAAGGCAGATGAGGCTCAGTTCCTGTTATCTTCATCTACAAACTCGACATCTCTGCAAAAGGTTAATGGCTCCAAGAAGCGCCCTGCGTCGGCTTCCAGCCCATCGCCAGTCGCTCAAGATGCGAAGAAGCCGAAAATCGATCAGGACGCCAAGGTAGGAGATGGTCAGAACTCAAAGTCGAAAAAACTCGTCATCCCAGTTGATGAGTACTGTCCGGTTTCCTACGAGGTCTACATAGACGACGACGGTACCATCATGGACGCATCACTTAACCAGACAAATGCTTCTGCTAACAACAATAAATTCTACAAAGTTCAAGTACATCGCTTTTCATCTCATTTGAATTATACAAGCTAACTCACAGGTTACAGTTGGTGTGCAATTCTTCCCGTTCAGACTTCAAAACATGGACAAGATGGGGTAGAGTGGGCGAACGTGGCCAGAGTTCCCTGCTCGGTGATGGATCACTGGTAGATGCAGTCAGGAATTTCGAAAAGAAATTCAGAGAGAAGTCTGGTCTCAAATGGTCGGATCGGGGCCAAGAGCCCAAAGCGGGTAAATACGCCTATGTTGAACGATCGTACGACCCTGACTCGGACGACGAGGAAGATACCAACAGTAAGACTGACGCCGCCAACGTGGAAGAGCTCAAGGAAAAACGAGCAGAATCCGCACTCGAGCCGCCCGTGCAGAATTTGATGAGGCTAATATTTAATCAATCTTACTTCGATGCGACCATGACTGAATTCAACTACGACGCGAACAAGCTTCCTCTGGGAAAACTGAGCAAAGGCACGATTGCGCGAGGTTTCCAAGCACTCAAAGATCTGTCTGTACACATCAATGGATCAAGTGTCGAGTCCAGAACAGAAGTCGAGCGATTGTCAAATTTGTATTATTCCGTCATTCCTCATGCCTTTGGCCGCAACCGTCCTCCTATAATCCACGACAATGATCATCTTAAAAAAGAGATTGAATTGCTTGAGAGCTTGTCGGACATGAAGGAGGCGGCAGCGATGTTGAAGAGTACCCTCCAGGATGACGGCGGCATTCATAAACTAGATAAACAGTTCCAGGGCCTCAATATGAATGAGATGTCACCCATTGATCGCAATAGCCAAGAATTCGTGGAGCTGGAAGCCTATCTCAACGACTCCAAGGGTGCTACCCACTACATGACGTACCATGTGGAAGACATTTTCCGAATCGAGCGTCAAGGGGAGCTCGAGCGATTTGAACAGAGCGAATTTTCAAAGATTAGCAGTCAGCGTCGCTTGCTCTGGCACGGCTCGCGAGTGACCAACTTTGCAGGCATTCTCAGCCAAGGTCTCCGTATCGCGCCGCCCGAGGCTCCAGTGTCTGGCTACATGTTTGGAAAAGGCATCTATCTAGCTGACATGTCTTCTAAATCTGCAAATTACTGCCGTTCGTACAGTTCTGGTGGCACAGCTCTGTTGCTGCTATGTGAGGCTGAGTTAGGAAACCCGATGCATGAGTTGACAAACGCGTCCTACAACGCTGGCGAGGATGCAAGAGCGAAAGGTATGCACAGCACATGGGGAAAGGGTATGACGGGACCGAGCAAATGGAAGGATGCAAAGTGCGTGAATCCAGCCTTGTCAGGCTGTATGATGGTGAGTTGTTTTCTAGCCTAGTAATTTTGCGTGCCGCTAACACGGTTGCCAGCCTGACGTGTCAGTCACTCCGGGGCCCACAAACGTTGAGAACGCATACCTCCAGTATAATGAGTACATTGCCTACGACGTAGCCCAGGTCCGCCTTCGGTATCTCTTCCGTGTCCGCATGTAAAGGTAACATCCACAGCAAGCCCAATTACGACTGTGTTTTTTGCTTCAGAAATACTTTCACGAGTCTTATGACCTGAAGACCATGTCTAGCCTGCTCGGTGGTTCCAAGAGTAGAAATAACACGGCTGAAAAATATTCGGTATTATTTCACGGAGCGCACTGTATGCAGAACTAGATAACCAGAATTCAATGAAGGATTCTGTCCAACATGGAATTCGTGGTAGCCATCTTCCATTGAATAAGTCAGTGTAAATGTGCCTGCGTAAACCCAGTTGCCTAGTGAGCAATAACATCACCCAGAATATGGGCAGCGAGTATCAATCACGTCTAAAAAGGCAGACAATCATTGTGCTTTTCAATTATGTTGCGGAAAGGGGTCAACTGGTCTCTGGAAGTAGCTATATCAGCCTAATTCCTTTAACCTTCCATCTTCCGTGTGCTTTCATATCGCTGGGCGAAGAACTGAGCATATACTGGACACGTGTCATGGGTTCTATTTGCTGCAGTGTCATCTTGGTCTCAACGAAGTTGGCTTTGAGGATGTCACCATTGTTAATCAAGAAAGGGGTTACTATTAAGTTGGGCGTATAGTCTAGGGCAGCTACGGACGAGTATCCAGGACAATGTCTGTACATAAATGTGTCCTATGTCCTTCGTAACGCACGCGTTACGGTAACATTGAAGCTGCCTTATCTTATGTATCAGTCATAGCAAAAATCACAGCAGTCCAATCACTCAGCATAGAAGAAACCTCATTGGTTACAAAAGCTACTGAAACTTGAATGTATTCAAATCTTCTCTTCCAAATATCGTCACAGATTGTAACAGACTGTAACAGCTAATTTACCCCTCGTCGCGTATGATATCTTCCATAAATTGACTCTCTTCATCAAGTAGAGAATTGTACTCCTCGTCTTCCGATCTGTCAAGCTTCTGCATCTCGGTATCGGCAGAATCCTCTGTCGCAATGCATATCTGCGCTTGATCAACCTGACTCGCACTAGTAGACCCCCTTAAAACACCACGACTAGTAATTCTCGGATACAGCAAGATCTGGCCGGGCAGCTCTACCCGATCCTGACCAGGTTCAGTCTTGATATATCTTATATCAAGTAGTCGATACTGCGCAGCCCACACATGAGATCCAGTAAACGACATCTTCGACTCGAGATAACTGCTACTTCCGAGGCCAATCGATCCTCCAACCGGGACTGTCATTAAATCGAAAGCTGTATTTAAGCCGCCGATTCCAATACATGTGTGCACGTCTCGTTTAGAGATCGAAAGTATAGCTGCGTCGTCGAGAATGTACATTCCTGTTAACATCCAAATTCTGGGCGTCCGCAAGGATTTTAGCTTTAGAAATAAGTCGCTGCGTGCCGCCGAGACCCATTTTCGAAGTTCATTTTGCGCTTCAGGGTTGCTTAATATATGGGAATTGAGAAAGGTTCCTGGACTGTTTTCTTCATTAGCTTTACATAATGATAAGAGATTATCGCATACGTAGGCCGAGGGAGTATATTTACTTTTTGAGAACGACTCGTCTTCCTTTTTTTGCTGCCACGATAGTTGTTCTGCTAAGATCGAATTCCAACGACGCCTGACTGAAGCCGCCAGCCGCGACGCTCAATCCACTCGAGCCACTGCAAATAGTACATTCACTCAGTTCCGACGTAGACACACAACTTTCAGTCTCAATATTTCTAAGAATTCAACGTTAGCTATCTTCCGAGGTGAAACTGTATTACAGACTGATTCTCCATGGGAGTAATACGTCAAAGGTCGATGCGTGTAGTGTCGTGCCGTCGTTGGATTGGTGTAATCCCCCAAGACGAGGTTTCCAAGTCATAAGACATCTAGTTCTCGCCCTGTTCCGTAGAGAAAGAAGGATTTTTCTTCTTTTTCTCCCCGCATTTTAACCGTATAGTCTAGGTATATACCGGAGGCTTGGTGAGATCAACTATGCGTAGTTTAACAGATAACTGTTCTCGATTCCCATCTGCAATTTGCGCACTGTAGGAAGTTGAATGGAATAAACAAAAGGTAGTCAGCAGTTAACCGATAAATTGCTTCATCTTTGACTCCATGGACGATTTGGGAGGTGACGTGGTTACGCAAAACCAATCACAGTTTGAATTAAGCGAAAATTGAAACTCCGGACAGTCAGTACTCTCCAACTACATAAGCTTGGCCTGAGAAAGTAGCTAAATTGACGTTGTCCATTTCTATCCAAGGGAAAAAATGACAATGGTTAGATGGCTGTATTCTCTAGATGGATTTCGTCAATCTGTGCAACCCATTTGGGGGCTCCATTTTTACAGAAGAGTATCGCGGAGACCTACGACAAGCGCAAGAAGCCTTAGCAAAGAACGAACCATCTCTACCTGCTGATGTGGGTGACAGAGCCTTGTCCATTTTCCAGCAGGCATGTATCTGCATGCTCCAAGGCAACAATAAAGCGACACTCGAACATTTAACAAGACTAGGGGAAATCTCATCCCTGTCACCTCGGTGGAAGCTACGCCACCAAACATACACGCTTCTTGCCACTATTTTGCGTCGTTATCCTCCGACTTTGAGAAATATTCCATCTGACTTGAGCCAACCATGGGGTGTCAACGTCCCCATCACAGACATATCCAACCAGATTTCGCACATTTTCTCGCAATACACCACCAATGTAGGCGTCGACGACTCCAAGACATTTGAATGCATTTATTTACCAGTCGCAATTAATTTTCCCGGATTCGTTCGATGCGCCCAGATCCTGCATCCTGATTATTCGATCGGCAGTGGCGGAAGTGTTTATCGAGACATCTGCCGGCAAGTGGAGGCACGCCTCCAATCCCTTCAGCAGTTTTGGAATTTCTGTAATACAACATGCATGCAACGGCTTGGACGATACATCACCAGACTAGAAGTGGAGTTTCTTTTTGCGATCGGTTCTCCGGATCGTCATCACCGTCTCCATGCACTTGAGGGAGAATACAAGGCCACTGAAGACTGGGCGGGCATCGCAGCCTGTAAGCTTCTCGAAGCAGATTTCCAACTTGCGTCTCCATTTTCTAGCCCATTTGCGTTGAGTCTTATCCCGGTATATTCAGGAAACTCTGGATTCGTAAACCATAAATGGGATGAGTTTGAGGATAAGCTCTTCTTGACGAGCAGCGACGAGTCAGACAAACTTCTTCGGGAAGTCTACGACCTATTCCGTATCAGTGATTCACCCAGAGGCTGTGCTGCTGTCCGACTTCGCCAGGGTTGTATAGCGCACGTGAAGTGTTATTCCCCGGGGTGTTCTATCGATGACAGATCTGGATTCCTCCAAGATGCAGAGGAGTATCTGTCGGAAGCCCATGGCCTATTTGACGGTGACCAAGCTCACTGTCAGATTGTTCGAGGTCATCAGACATTGCTGTTAATCACCCGTCAAGCAGACATCAAGTCAGTTACAATGCTCGCTGCGCAAATTGGCTTGTGGGGTAAGGACGCTTGTTCTGAGGGAATATCCGAGTTTGTTGGCTCTCTTCTGATCAGATTCGGCCGCCGACTGCTGAATCATCTCGAAGTGGACAAGGCTTTGATGTGCTTTGAGGCTGCTCGAGCGTGCTTTTCCTCTCTGGAGGAGCAATATGGGGCTTTTCAGGCGGTGGTATCGATCATCCAGGTGCACAGTCTCACACACAACGATTTCCAGGCTAGATATCTCATCGAAAAGCAGCGCCAAGCTTTTCGTGATTTACTGGACCTTTTTACCGTGTTGGCTGAATCGAACCCCCTATATACTGTATTTCAAGGCACCAAAGCCAATGTCATTACTTCCTACGATCTTGTCGTCAGTCCGATATACCGTAATCTAGGAGATTATGAAGGGCTCCAGAGTTGGAGGGGACAACTAAAAGAACTTATGAAAGATCATAACATGACGAGTTCGACGCGTCATGCACTAGCTGACAGCTTTTTTGACAATTACTTTGGAAAAACCGCTCGTCATATGTTTTCCGGCTCGCGTGCTCTTGAGACCTGGGTAGGCTCAGTATCGAAACTAGTTTCACGGTCTGTGTCTTATTTGCTGGGTAATAAGGAATCTCCCAAGTCAGACCAAGACGAAGACACAGTTTCGGAGCGATTGCAAACTGCACATTCGATCATCGACGAATACTGCATCGCGTCCTCCCAGTATCGAGAGTTAGTAGAAACTGCCGATATTGACGGAGCCGAGACGGTGCTGCGCGCTTTATACACCTCTTTGCCGCCCAAGAGCTCATCATTCTCCGTGAAAATGGTCCGGATATTCATCGGACGTGATTTAGGCGGCACTGATATTATTTCCGAGCAGCTACATTCCCTAACAGACGCTGAATTACTAGAAAACTGGACTATGGATAAATACGCAGCTCTCCGCGTTCGCAGTAGACGACGTCTGGAAGAGAACCAATTCCGCAGCCAAACACATTTTGACAACGCTTTGGGGGTTTGTGCACTTGGTCGCCAGTGGGACAGGGGATACAGATTGCTCCAAATCATCGAAACCACAGATCTCGACTTTTTTGACCTTGGAGGATGGCGAGATGTCGACATGTCGCATCGCTTCATCAGCGCTGGGCAGATTGCCGGACACAATGGTGACATTAAGAAGGGTTTCAGATACTTGCTACTTGCATTGGATCTTATGGAGGGTTTTCGAGGTAATATTAGCAATTCGGAGGCTCGGCGTACGCTAATATCTACCGTTCCGGTGAATGATATAACGAATAGCCTAATCTTTTTATGTTTAACCTCTAAAAATCATCACCAGCCGCTGACACTTTTATCCGAATTTGGCCCCAAGTATCAGTCTGCAACTAGCTGGGAAGAACATGTTTTGCTATTCTCCGAAAGATCTCGTGCTAGATCACTCCTTGACTCCTTAGAGACCGAAAATGACAGGCTTACGGCGACCGAGGATAGCATCATAAAGAAATACAAACGAGCAAAACTACGACAACTCCGTTCTGTTGCGGTCTATGACAGAACCAGGAGCAGAACCCCTCTTGTTGATCAACAAGAGATAGAAACTGTAGAGAAAGAGGTTGGATCCGGCGTTGTCTTTGCTGAAGGTCTCAATGTTACCCCGGTTCAGTTCCGGCGGGCGGCACTCAGGCTAACTAGGGCTATCAGAGAGTCAAAGATCCTGTCACCAAACATGCGAAGAGAAGAATTTCACATTATCAATGGTCTACTGAGCGAGGTTTCTTCTTATGTTATTCTGCCCGTCCAAGACTTTATATGCTCCAAAAAGCATATTACATTCGTTGTCAGCTTTCCCTTGATAGGTTTTCCAGTTGGAGCACTGGAATTCAATGGAATGCCTCTTTGCGTCCAGAAAGGCGTTTCCCAGGTTCCAAGCTTGTCGAATTTGGTTTACCTTTCCAAGCGTTGTCTCAATACTCCGTCATGGAAAAACACAGTTTCCTCCATCTGCAAGGTAAACACCTGGTCGGAATATCAAGCCAAACCGACAGAGCCAATGCTGCCGATGGCTGGAATCGAGTCTATTGCAATCTCTCACCTCTTCAACACAAATCCAATCAAAGCAAGTGAAACGGATCGGGACGGCTTTCGCAAGGTTCTGAATGAAGCGCAGATTATTCATGTAGGCACACATGGTGTCTACGATGGGCAGTCGCCATGGATGATGAATCTCCTTATGAAGGAAAACGTGCGCGCGATGGACTTTTTCGAATCTCGATCAAATGCCGACCTAATCGTCTTCTCAGCCTGCCTAAGTGGACTGGGGCATCTCGTTGGTAATGAATGTCTTGGCTTCTCGCATGTACTGCTGGAGGCTGGATGTTCTTCCTATCTTGGATCGCTTTGGGAAGTCGACGACATTGCAACACTCCTATTGATGTTTATGTTTTTTCAGAGTATTCGTCGGTGTATGGACGGTGATATGATCAGTGATGTTCTGGTCGAGATATGGAGGCAGACACTGGAAGAGTTTTACAATCTCGACCTGTTCAAGGCTCGTAGACTTATACATCTTCTTATTGAGATTTGGGTGAAAACGGCGGATGCAGGAAAAAGGCCAAATGAGATTGTCCAAGGCGGACTTGCTTATCTGAAGAGGCTAGTCAAAGATCCTTCTTCTGACAATAACCATGAAAAAGCTGCTGGTGACGTACACCCGCTCGATCTGGACTTTCAGCACCCCTATCTTTACGCCTCATTTATGCTTGTTGGTAATGGTTCACTTCGATTGCTCCGAGGAGATACTCCAACAGAAACTGTCAAAGATAAACCATAAGATGATATTGTGCTGTCAACCATATATCGGTTTTCAATTAACCATAGCAGAGCTGTTGTTAAAGGTATCATCAACTTGTCACGAAGCGGAGAGATCACTATGCTTAAAAAGAGTTTTATGTCCTACCGCGTCATATTCGCTGAGTCACAATTCTTAAAGAGCTGTGAGCCGTTAAAGTTGATGGGAGGGCTACTGAACTTATTATGCCTGTAATGTCGAACGGTGAGGTGGGGAGACATATGAGAAACTCATGATATAGGATTTTTCTAGGCCTTTTTCTCGCTTTTACCTTGGGTGATGCTTACGGAATAGCTAGATCTCAGTTTCTGCACGCATCCACTCATACATATCCAGTAGTTCACCTAGAGGCTCTTTTGCACTTTTCATAATCTTCGCCATTACTGGAAAGGACGTAGCCGCTAGTATTTCCAAGAACTGATACAATGGCCATTACCAACTTTACAGCTAGAGGCGCCTCCTTTCTACTTCTTTCGATATCTAGAAAGAAATGGCAGTCTTTTTTCCGCAGTTGGCTTGACAGCGCGACGGAGGCAAAGAGAGGAGGTGCGTTGATAGTTAATGGCACCTTGAATTGAACCTCTATGTCCTTCCTAGTCAATATTTTGAGCCCGATGCCCCTCAGGAAGTTGCTGGCAGAGTTAACGTCGTAAAAGTCACCCCAATTGTATTTTTTTTCATGAGTGGTCAGTATCGAGTTTGATATGGGGTGAGTATATCCGAGTACCAAAAGGAAGTTTCAAATCACCATTGTCACCCCTACTGACCTTATATAAAGTAACAAAAAGGCTAAAGAGAGGTTGTAGGCCATTGGAAGGTCAAAAAATGAGCAAAAAAGTAAAAAGTGAAAAACATACAACAGATGGGATTCGCTGGTGGTCACCCACCCAACTACTAACCAACCGGCGTGTGGCTTAAGTACGGCTGAGCGGACGGGAAGCCCTGTTTTCCACACCCTATGGTCGTATGTACTAGGGTTAAGAAGATAATGGATTATATACCCTTGGAGGAATCATCTAGTGTATATCAATTACGTCAATTGATCGGGGCTCGGTCACCACCCAAATGTTCATCGCCGGAATTGCGCCTTGACAGTCTCGTCTAGGTTCGAAAGACGTTCAGTCTCGGTTCCCGACGAAGCATTCCGATAGCGAGCCTTTCAGTTGAAGGTATTTTATTCTGACGGTGTAAATTTGAGTTCAAATATGTCAACATTGCTCAGGATACCAACTTTGATGGCAATGCTGGTTAGAGGTACATACGTACATATGTAGGTAATTTTTTATGGAGTTGATGGGGTTAACAATTGCAATAGTTGGCAAAGGGTAAATAGAGCAATATTTGAATCGTTTTTATTTTTTGCTGCGAATTGACATCTGGATAGACTAATCAATTGGCCCTGGATACAGTACATATATGCAGTACTATTATATATATATATATATCACTTGATAGTACCCTGCATTGGTGCCTGACGGATCAGGCAGACAATGACTGCCGATTGAATCCACCCAAAACTCAACACCGAACCATAATGTAATCAATACACATCGTATATGCACATACTATAGAACAATAACAGCAATAATCATCCAATAATAAAACCCTGCACAAACCACACAATAAATAATCACCAAGAAATTCGAGCGAGCCGGGGAATTAAGATTAGCAGCAGCTAACGTAGTAGTAATTTATTAGGTCGCCGTTAAAAGACCGCTAGCTTGCAGCCAGTGCACTTCCCTCCACTGGTGACTTGTCCACAACAACCACATCCATCAATTGATCAATAATAATACTCGGATACTCGCTCTGAACGGACCATCCGAATATCACCACGCACTGCGCACCATACTGGGGCCATCCTATCCCTGCAGCATTCCACTGCTCCGCCCAGACTCAGAGCATGGGTCCATGACGGCGCCGGCCAAAGCGAGTCGGGCTCCCCTGTTCGAGCTCACCGGCAAGCCGAGGACGGCCGCGCTGGGTCTGGCGCTCGCGGTGGTTCTGCTGCTGCTGGAGCCGGCCATTAACGTGATTATCGTCGCAGGGTTTAATACTTTTAGCTCTGCGACGTTTGCTGCAGGACACGCAGGGTCAAGGTCGACTGCGGGAGCGCGCGGCAGCCCCTCCGCTGATATCATCGGCACGCGGGAGGAGACTTGCACTTCCTGCTCCAACTATTACAACTCTTCCTCCTCGCCCGCTCCCCCTCTCTGCCCGTCCTCCTCCCCCAACCCCCAACTCGCCCTCCATCTGCCTGTCTGCCCCTCGGACGCGATGATCATGCCTGCTCCAGGGCCCTCTGTCGCCGCCGCCGCGCGCCTGGCGCGCCAGTTCGACTACCCCTCGCCCCAGCTGCAGCGCGGGGTCGACGAGTTTCTGCGCCAGATGTCTGAGGGCCTGTCCAAAAACGGCGCCACGCTCAGCCAGATTCCAACCTACGTGACCAGCGTGCCCAATGGAACCGAAAAGGTGCCTTTCATCTTCAATTGTCTCTGTTGGAACGACACTAACCCAACCAACTCGGCAGGGCCTGTATCTCGCCGTCGACCTAGGGGGCACCAACTTCCGCGTCTGTTCCATCGACCTGCATGGCGACAGCACCTTCAACCTGACCCAGTCCAAGGTCGCCATCCCCCGCGACTTGATGGTGTCAGCCTCCTACAAAGAGCTGTTCCAGTTCCTCGCCAAACAGGTCGAGACCTTCCTGGAAGTCCACCACAACGACCATTTCGAGGCCACCGTGCGGAGACGTCGCATGACCGGTACCACAGACCAGTACCGGCGCGAGGAAATCTTTGATCTCGGTTTTACTTTTAGTTTCCCCGTGCACCAGACGTCCATCAACCAGGGCACGCTGATCCGCTGGACCAAAGGCTTCGACATCCCCGACGCCATCGGCAAGGACGTGTGCTCGATGCTGCAGAATGCCATTGACGAGCTGCACCTGCCCGTGCGTGTGGCAGCGCTCGTCAATGACACTGTCGGCACTCTGATGGCTCGCTCGTATACATCGCCCGGCAAGACTGAGACGGTGATTGGCGCCATCTTTGGCACTGGCACCAATGGCGCGTACGTCGAGTCCCTGAACAAGGTGACCAAGATGGACACCTCAAAAGGCGCCGACTTTGACAAGTCCACCGGAAACATGGTCATCAACACAGAATGGGGCAGCTTTGACAACCATCTGAGCGTGCTCCCCAACACCGAATTCGACCAGCAGCTCGACGCTGGCTCGGTCAACCCTGGCATACAGATGTTCGAAAAGCGAGTGTCGGGCATGTTCTTGGGCGAGATCCTGCGCCGGGCGATTCTGTCCCTAACTAAGGACCCCGAAGCAAATCTGCTACAGAAAAACGGCAGCTCGATCCCGGACACCTCGCCACTGTATAGCGTCTGGGGCATCGACACGAGCTTCCTCAGCGCCGTCGAGGCCGACACGACCAGCGACTTGGCCCTGACCAAGGCCGCTTTACGCGAGCACTTTGAAGTGCACGAAGCCAGTACGGACGACGCGCTGGCCATCAAGATGATCGGCCACGCGATCGCCAAGCGCGCAGCCCGGCTGAGCGCTGTCGCTCTGTCGGCCGTCCTCTTGGATACGGGACGCATCGACACGGATGAGACGGTCGACATTGGCGTCGACGGCAGTCTGGTGGAGTTTTATCCCAAGTTTGTAGACTACATCCGCGAAGCGATGCGCGAGATCAAGGGCGTGGGCGAGAAGGAAAGAAAAGTTCGCATTGGCATAGCCAAGGATGGCAGCGGCGTGGGCGCTGCTCTGATTGCGCTGGTAGCTCACAAAAGCAATGTTGGCCGATGATCTCTTTTCTTTTTCTTTCTATTTTTGTTTTTCTACTTTTATTTTACTATCATATGAAACATTTTGAAATCTTCCATGTAATTTTACTCCATATCACATGTAATACTAGTTAGAAACTTGATTATGACGGATGTAAGCTCGTCGTAACCGCAGCTAGTTTAAGTAACTACATGCATTGGTGTTGCCAACATTTTCTTATCTGAGGCCATTAGTAGATCAATTATACGTAGCATTCAGAGTCAAAACTCAAAAGTGGTCCCATATCCAATTCTAGCATCTATCAAAAAGGGTATTAACAAACTCCAACAACAAATGCATAAACAAGCATAATAAAACAGACAGACATAAGAAAAAAAATCATCGCGACAGCGAATGCAAACTCAAATACACACTCCAAATCACTCCGCACGCACTGCCAAACACTACGCGCCGATCCACCGGAATTACCGTGTACATCAGGCTCGCCACGACCGGCCGGTACTTGAGTCTGGCAATCATAATCCCCGGCATGTCCTCACGCACGCGCGTGGCGGTGAACGCCCACGAACTGCCCTTGAGCAGGTTGATCAGCACGATGAACAGCCAGATGTTCATGACGGAGCCGACGGTCTGGTCCAGCAGGAACTTGATGACAAAGTTTTTCGTGCCGTTGGGATTGTTGCTGTTGCTGTTGGTGCTGGTGGGTAGTCGCGAGGCATGCGACGAGGACTGCACGCTGGCAATGCTTTTTTCCTTGACGGCGAGTTCTTCAATGGGGATCAGGACCGGGTGATTGTCGACGGGTCTACCGCCAGGAGAAGCACGCACTCCTCCTCTGGGAGATGAAGAGCTTGAGAACCAGCGCCGTAGCGAGGTTGGGAAGCCAGGGTAGTGTGCTTCCATCCATCGCTGCCAGTAGAAGTTGATGGGCACGATGATGATGCAGTACGTCACGAACTGCACGAGCGCGAGGAAGTTTAGCCTGAACGGTTCCTGTGTTGCTAATCAGCTGGCATTCTCAAAGAAAACTAGAAATTTATCCGGTATTAAATGTAAAATACCTCGCTCTTCCACTGGTCGATAACCTGCGCCAAGATGTTCGAAAATGCATTCACAATGGTTGACTGGAACAGCGTCACGTACAGAGGTGACAACATTTTCTCAGACAGCACAGCTACAGCCGATGCGCAACTGCTTTATAGAGGCAGCATATGTATTTGTATGTACAGTACAGTTGGAAAGTTGGCTACACCGCGGCTGATATGATTCCCATCGCGTTTGTTTGCTATGGCTGGAAGAAAAAAGAGCTAAGGAGTGCAATCGTCAGCTGCCGGAGTTGGCTGGAAAAGTGCGTAGTATATAGTGATAAGTAATAACAACAACAAAAATAATAATAATAATCAAATGGCTGATCAGGTCGTGGTCGAATGATGAACATCAAAGTCAGCAGCACGTGGTCACCGTCCAACGCTGTCGTGTCCTTTCGGTCGCAGGCGCTAACGCAACATGGAACATCAATGGAACATCACCTTACTTACTCTACAACAAGACGATTAGCAATGTGAACGTATTTATTTATTCATGATCTATTCATTTCACTAATCAGCCCGCTTGCGGAATATCACAGTCGGCCCCTTCTTGGCCACCACAAAATGGTCCACCATGGCAAACTGCCCGTCTGCGTCTTCCCCGGCAGAGTCTGCGAATTCAATATCAAACAAAAACATCAACCGTGCCAGCGTGATGCGCATCTCCATCAGCGCCATGCTCTTGCCAATGCATCCGCGCGGCCCAATGCTGAATGGGCAGTATGCGCGGCGCCCAATCTCGACGTCCGTCTTGGTCGTTGCCCACGAGAGACCGGTTCTGTTTGACTGGCAGGTCGCTCCCTCAATCCATCGCTCTGGAATGTACTCCAGCGGCTCGCGGTAGTATTCTGGTTGGCGATGGATTGAAAAGGCTGGTGTGCCGCAGTCAGTGCCTGCTGGAAGGTAAACCCCGTCGACATGCGCTCCGCCCTCCATGGCTTCGCGTGGAATAGCTCCAGGCACAGCCGGTGCCAGGCGCATGGCTTCATCCGCACACGCTTTGAGGTATTCCAGGCTGTTTAGCTGCGCTCCGCTGACGATTTCTTCAACGTCCGTGTATGCGGCACGCACTTCTTTCTTCAGAGTCTCCAGCGCCCTGGGGTGGCGCACCAGGTAGAACAAAGTCGCCGCCAGGCTGGTCGAGGTGGTGTCGCTGCCTGCGATCATGAGCACGTTGGATTCACCCCACAGCTCCTTCATTGACAAGCCCTCGCCCGTTTCTGGGTCCTTTGCATTGAGCAGGTAGTAGAAAAAGTCCTTTTTGGCGTCATGGCCCGCCTCGACGCGCTCCTTGGCGCGTTTGGTCGCTTCAACCCGCGAGTTCATGATGAAGTTCCATCGCTCCATCGTCAGCTTTCGGATAAAGATCTTGTCGAGGCCCCATCGGTCAAGGGGCATCCACAGTCCACACTTCTCAACTCATTAGCATAGCCCAAGACAATATATTCAAGTATACTCACCACATAATGTCGGTATGCGGCACTGTCGACCAAGTGCACCATCCTGCGCTTGGCACTGTCAATCAACATGTCGAAGCTTTTTCCAAAGCACAGCTCGCCCAAGACATCGTAGGTCATGAAGCTCAGCCAATTGCTCATGTTGCGCACGACAGCACCCTTTTCCGTCTTGTATTCGTTCTCGAGGAGTATGTTTCGGGTACTGTTGGCCTCTTCTCCGAGGATCGCGCAGAGCTGGCGGATGTGGATCAGCATCACGTCTTCCATGCCCTTGAGCGCATTGTCCGAGAAGGCGTGGCTCAGGACACGGCGTTTCTTGCCATGCATTGTCTTGTCAATGGCATTGTGGGTGTTGTAGACGCCCTTGATAGCGGTGAAGCCGTTGTAGAAGTCCGACTTCTTCAGCCGCTTGCCGTGGCCGTAGATGTCGTGCAGGGCCTGAGCCGTGTTGAACGACACAAAGTTGGGAGCCACACGGACATGCGATCCATACTGCTCATGCAGATCGTGCAACCACAAATGGCGGTCGCCCTTGAGCCCGTGGTAAAGCTGCACCCACGGCGTGATGGACGCGAGAAACGGGCCTGGGATGCGCCGTAACGGGTGGAAGAAGCGATTGTATGCGACGTAACCGGTGAGCTGCTTTCAGTCAGTCTTACCACTTGGATAAGCATCAACAAGACAAGCACATACAAACACAGCAAGCGAACCCAATGCAACGCCCGCCGCAAACCGCAGCGACGTCAGGTGTTCCAGCAGCATGGTGGGGGGCCGCAGCTAGCCGGTGGTAAGCGTTGAGAGGAGGAATGTCCAACAGTCAGCGCCAATGCAAGACGTTTCTTCCTTATCCAGCAACGCGATTGGCGCTCGCAGTAGTTTTTGAGCAAGCAGAATCCCTGGAAGTTGGAGCTGGTCGTGGCCTGGCTTCTTATATCAGTCCTCATCGGCTAATGGCGGTTGCTGGCTTGTATCCTGATCGCCTCGCTTCGCTTCGGGGAACCCTACTTATCAAATAGCCGCCCGTTTCCGTGCATCTTACTTCGTCGATTATCAGGTTAACTTTTAGCTATTATTAATCTGACTGTACTACGCTTCACCGTCGTCATTATTTCTGTAGCCGTGGGCGCCGCCGTCCAAAATCCACTGCTCGTTGTCGTCATTGTCATCTTGTACTCGTCGCCAGGTCTGCTTGGCCTCTCTATGCCGGCTCTTATCGCTAGCTTGGTCACCAGCGCTGCTCTTCCAGATAGGCCGCACAAGACCTCCACTGGCAAGCAATGGATTCCTGCTGAATGCCGCTCCGCTGTTGCCCGTGTTACTTTCAGAACTCGCAGCTAATAGCTCGTCTGCGGCTTCTTCGGCGGTATCTTCACTTGGTGCGCGTGATGGAGCAGCCTGATAAGTCCGCACGACCCGGCCACCTTTGATATCCAAACTCATAATCGTCTTTTTCTTCTCCCACTCCGGTTTGGCCTTTTCCTCCATCTCGCGGAGTATCCTCTGCTGTTTTTTCAACGCCAGCGCGCGCTGGGCAGGGCTCATCCATTGCGTTGAACCCACATTCGGAGTTTCAAAGTCTGCCGCTTCGTCCACCACTTGGGTTCGCTGGGCGTTGTGCGCCTGGAAAGAAAGAAGCTTGTCGCGATGGGCCATTGCAGCGTCTAGTTTGCTAGAGGATCCGGAAGCGCCGGGGCCTCCAGTATGATGGACGCCCTCGTTATGCGCCCTCATCTTCTCCTGTCCTCGCTCAGCGCGCAGCTCCTTGATCATGCTCTGTATTTCATCGCTGGACAAAATAGCAGCGCCGCAGAAAGAGCATGGCTGTAGCCCTTCTAACGAGCAGATGATCTTTCCGCAATTGAGACAATTCGGAGCGGGCGTAAAAAGTGGATGCAATAATGCATCGCAGTTGCAAGTTTGCTTGTTTTTCGAGAACGTAGGATTCGTAGACACTTCAAGTGCCGCGATAGCTGAAGTCAGGTCGGCAATATTCGTCGTCGTCACAGACCCCTTTCCAGGTGTCGAATGTCCGGAACCAGAACCACCAGAAGACGGTCCGGCATGTCGTGAGGGCTTGGCTGCCTTTGATTTCACATTAGGCAGATAATCTGATATCAACGGACCGGCCGCCGACGGAGGTGCCTTGGAGCTAGATTTTGGAGCCGGGGACGGATTTCGTGAACTCGCTGCCGAAGACGCATACGGCGACGGCGAGTTTGTCGTCTTTGGGAACAAAAAGGCAGCTGGTTTTGTGGACAGCGACAGTGTATCTGACCTTGTGTTTGATCTAGAGGACCCAACCATGTAGTCTGTCTCTTGATCCGCCTTTTTGTAGGCTCCAGATACATCGCCGTAATTGTCCGGTCTCCGCGGGGGTCCAGTACTATGCAGAGGCGCTTTATTCCGTTTCGACTTCTTGCCCTGGCTCTTTGCTGGCGGTCTGGCATCGTCGTCGTCTGTTCGAGGCGTCGATGTGCCGGACTGCGGGGAAGGTCTGCTGGCGTTATTGTCGCCGCCGCGTCGGCGCGAATTAAAGGAAGAAACGAACTCGAGGACCACGGGGGAATCGCCCAAAAGGTTTCTCAAGTGTTCTGCGCTCTCATCTCTGGAGAGTCCGGCGGCGTAGGTGACGATCTGCGTGAGGGATTCTTCGTCGAGCGGAAGGAGGTTCGACAGTTGGGGCACAGCCCACGCAACGAGATCTCCGGACATGGTGGCCGAGTATATTATCGAACGAGGAAATTCTAGCTCGCCACTGTCTTCCTAGAACGCACTCGAGCCCATCGGCGACTTAAAGTACGTTAACCAAGGTCGTCGCTTGGAGATTGCGAAAGTGAAAGTGCGAAAGTGCGAAAGTGACGGAGGCTCTGCGTGGGTCTTCGATGTCGCGGTCCAAATTAGGCAAGGCGCCAGTCTGGCGTATCGAATCTATAAACATACAAGAAGTATTAAAGACTCAACGTCTATGCTACTACTTTTAATAAGTCTGTTTAGTATTCTGTGCTTCTTAGGCAAGTTATTTCTTCACAAACTGCACGACCCAACACCTCCAAGCAAACTATCGTACAGATATCTTTCGATACTGGGGAATGCAACATCAAGGATAACAATGCCAAGTAATAATTCGAGAGAGTAGAATGAGAAAAGAAAAACATAAATCACCACTGAAGAAAAGTCAGACCTCTCCATGGATAAATAGAACAAAGCAAAATATGGAAAGAATAACATAATGATATGCACATGACAGTAACCTCCTGACGCCCAAAAATGCTATGCAGTCGACACCCTTTGTTGCGGTAGTTTGAACGACATCAAGTCTTTGCAAGTGAGAAATTAAAATTGTACTTCAATACAACTGATCCTCCACGTACAGTTGTTTCTTTGCAAGTTGTAAATCTGTATGCCGCAAAGACACCGGTCTTGGAGTAATCAAGGCTCTGTCTTCACGATACCATCGTCTGATGGGTCCTTGGAAGCCTCGGCCGCTTCGGCAGCCTCTTCAGCTATCATCGTATCCGGCGTTGCCCCGTTTTTCAATTTACTCGGAGGCGCTGGTTTACTAGGACCAGGCTTTTTTGGTGTGTTGGGCTTCTTCTTTTTGGGATTAATGGGTGCCACATCGCCATCTGAAAGCGGTCTCTTGTGTGGTCCTGAAGAAGAGGGTGTGGCTGATGCACCATCACGGTTGCGAGTAGTGTTACGCCCAGATATTCCCATACAACGGTCAAGGTGTCCAGTCACTCGGTTTGTTTGGAAATAACGTGGACAGTTTGGACACTTGATGGTTGGATACTCGGGCGCGGATTGCTTAGAGTTTGCATCGGGAGTCGACGGCGGGCTTGAAGCCGGTGTGTTCGTGCTGGTGGTTGCTGCTTTCTTTTTCTTCTTTGGCTTATCAGTCGCAAATGGATTGCCGTGGACGTCGTAACCGGGCTTGCTGATGAGAGGGTGTTTTGTGCAATACTCTCTGGACGGATCAGGAGAGGGTTGAGCGCCAACCCCAGAAGTTGGATAGAGCAGTCGAGGCAAACGGCAGTACGGGCAGATGATCTCCTTTGTCGTGACGAGTGGGTTTCCTTTTAAATAGACCTTTCCTTCGTCGTAGATTGCACCTTCAGTCTCTACCCTCACTTTTTTCTCGGGGTTGTCGCCGGCTTCGACCTCTGCCTGTTGTCGAGCCAAGGTAACGGCGGATCGCATGCGAGTAATCTTTTCATCCCGATGGACTTTTGCAACGATGTCATGGATAATATTGTAGAAGGTCTCGTTCAAAATCTCTTTCGACTGTTTCTTTATCAGGTCTAGACGTCCTGGGTTGGTAGCAAATGGCTATATCTTACCAAGTCTGCAAATGAACCTGCAGAGCAAACTCGAGAGGGGGTATCGGACGTTTTTGGCACATCGCCCGCCATAATTGCGAAGGCTGTGTCGCTCCCGTCCCTGTTTAAAGTACCGATCAGCACGTAACAACCATGGGATGTTTTTCATTCTTTCTATAAAAGATAAACAAGAAAGTCCAGGCGACGCTCTTTAAGGAACGGTAGCAAGAAATCGTTGAGCTAAAAAAGTCGTGTCGCCATCGCAGTGCCACTAACCTTGGAGAAAATGACAATTCCAAACGGACTAGCAGCAAGGAGCTTGCCGCACCCCAGTCACACTCATTTATTTGTTCTTTGATGTCCCATCAATTTGTATTCGGTTATTGGGCGCCGGGCGTCTGGCGTCTGGTGCAGGTCGAGTCGCACTGCTTGGCTGACGAGGGAAGCGCAGAATCGATTGTAGCTCGGTGATTTGCTTCGATGGCTTGCACGCCTTGGGAGTAGAAAGATAAAGCGGTAAACCCCTTAGCGAAGCTCTACTATCCAGTTATCCCTCGTCGCAGTATCAAGCAGACTCAGTCAAGGTAGCCCGGTTAGGGTGACGTGAGGCGGGTAGATGTCTGCAATGAACACGGTGCTTGTCAGCAGATTAAGCAGTGGCAACAGGAGTTTCGATAAGTTCCTTACCAAACAGGCTCCTCCGTAGACAAAGACAGCAGTCTCCAGAACGGCCGATGGATGCAAAACCTCACGAAGCGGCGCAGCGAGCATTGAGGAAGCAGGACGATCAGCTCGGCGAGGACATTTCTCGCTGGGCCGACCGAGGCCCGCTTTTCCCCATGAGGCTAGCGCCAGGTCTCGGCGATAAGGCACCTCTTATCGGCTTCTCCGCACTATCCCTCCCTCAGCACTTAGCAGTTAGCACTACGACACGACTGCAACTGATCTGTCACCTGCATCAACCCCTCTCTCTGTCGCCCTGGTCTCGCAGACGCAGACGGCAGACCCTGCCTCTCATGGCGTATCAGTTCTTTGCCAAAGCGCCTGCCCAGAAACAACGAAAAGCTGCTGCTTCGTCTCCGCCGCTGTCCTCCCCCTCGCTGCCCACTTCTTTATCCAAACAGCCACCGCTGCACCCACCTCCTCTGGTGCTTCCGCAGTCGGCCTCGTCTTTTCCTGCGAGCAAGCCTCCTTCAATTGGTGATCCTGCTTTCCAGGCAGTCCCATTTACAGAGCCCATCACTAGCCATCAAACGCCGCACCCGCATATTACGATTGACCAGGTTCGCACTGCTCACATCCCGTCCCTGACCCGGATAACCAGCCTGTTACTTCCGGTGCGCTATTCGGGATCATTCTACACGGCATGCATAACTGATCCAGTTATCTCTTCATTGGCACGCGTGGCCGTCTACCATGACCACCCCGTCATCTCCGGCCCCGCGGTTGATTCAACCGCAGCTAGGGGTCTAGGAGGCACGGATAAAGTCATTGGAGGTATCAGATGCCGATTAGAAAAGCTTCCTGCAGAATTCGCCGGACGAAATCATGCAGACGACAGACCACCAACAAACCTATACATACAAACACTTCACCTTCTATCCCCGCACCGCGGTAACGGTGTGGCTGCTGCTTTACTGCACTCGTTGTTATATTCAGAACCTGTATCTACGAGCTCCAAGTCAGCCCGTCGTGTCTCTTCGCTTGTAAGACACTATAATATTCGCACTGTGACTGCCCATGTCCACGAGACTAACGAAGACGGTCTTAACTGGTACGTCGCTCGTGGGTTTCGCCTTGAAGACGGTGTCATTAAAGGCTACTACCGGCGATTGAATCCTGGTGGAGCGAAAGTTGTCCGACTTGATCTGAATTGGGAGGACGAAGAAGAGGGAAAGAGAAATCACAAAAAGGAGGCGCAGCCAGAAACAGAGAGCAGGAAAGGGGACAAGGGCGAGGGCGATAATGATGATGACGATGATGATGACTGGGAAAAGCTTGAAGCAGAAGATGATGATGCCGATGACCATGGTGTCGTCCATCTCAGCGATAGCCGTATTCTTGACGGCGGAGACGATTCTCAATTAACCGCTAACTCGGTGAAACGAAAACGAGACGAAAAGGATGATGAATAAAACAAACCACAGGTACTGTTATATAGTAGCCTGAGTCACTTCATAGACTTTCTTTTTGTGCTTTGCGGCCTTTGATCATATCTCTGCTGCTGCTGACTTCTTGTTTTATAACGCATTTGTCTGATAGATGCATCAGATACCCATTACGATATAGAATTCTCTTGTTGGTTTTTTTTTTCCTGCGCTACTACTATGGATGGTACTTCTTGAATTTTTTATAAATACAACCTACTACGGGATCAATTGATATGAATGAGTGAAAATTTGAGAATAGAAGATAATAAATTCAACGGGTATCCTATAGCGCTCAGAGATGAAGGAAACAAAGGACAGGAAATATCAACAAAAGAACAACATTGAATGTACAATATGCGCCAATCTTGAATGCTTATGCTTGACATGCCAACACAAAGGCTGCAGCGATCTATCTGCAACATATACGAAAAACCAAACAAGTAGACTGTGGTCTGTTTCCGCTGCATGTAAACAAAACGAAATGCTCGAATTTATAGTGCGTAGTTCTCCGCATGAAGGAAAATTTCGTCTTTGGTGTGGTCGTTCAGGACAAGCTGCTGTAACCCAGCCACTGTGTTGGCTACTTCAACTCGCATGCTTGGAGGTCCGCAGACAAAAACGCAAGTGTGCCGGCCCCAGCTCTTCGACAGTTCGAGAAGCGTGGCCTTAATATCAGGCCGTCCGTATTCGGTGCGCCAGCTGTCCTGTTTTTGCCGTGGGAGAAAGGCGAATCGTGTTAAGGTGCTTCTACTCTGTTGAAGAGGAGCCGGTGCAACTTGTGGACTCGGTGGATATTGTTGCTGCCCTTGTTGAAATCCAAAATCAAAACCGGGATAGTGACCGCTCTGCGGGCTCGGTTGCGTAGCTGGGTAGGCATAAGGTGCGTATGGATCGTAAGGCGGATATACTGGGTATGCCTGCCGACTAGGACCGGCGCCTCCAGGAGGTATATAAGTCCCGGGAAGGGCGGTGATAGCATCTTCGTTCTCACGTCTCAGCTCTTTTTCTTGTTCTGGATCCCCGCCGGCCGCTTCGCGAATCCAAGCTGAGTTGCGTTTGCTGGGCAACCCATGTATAATCTCATTTACCGTCTGTGTGGCGGTTTCTTTGTCCGAGTCTGAGTTTGTCAAGTAGAAGTTGCATTGGACAGAGTTTGGAGGTGCGAATTCTCTGCAAATTCTCAACTCTTCTTTGAACCACTCCATGGTCTCGGGGGTCTTGAGTGACCAGATGACTCGCACATTGGCAGTGACAGCATTTCCATCCCTCATTCTCTTGATCAAATTGAGCAACTGACTAGCAATTGCAGTGATACCGCTACCTCCTGCAAAGAACACTACGTCATCAAATGCGGCTAGCTCTCGCTGCATTCCGCCATAGGGTCCATCAAGGAAAGCCCGATAAATCTTATACGGCCCCTTTCTCCTTGCAGTTTCCAAAACTTTGCGTGTGAATCCTCCAAAAGGTCGGAAGACAATGGCCATGTCGCGATACTCTGGGCCATAACTCGATGGAAAATCATCACTGCAAAGCGAGGCAATTGTGAATGGATGGTTTTCCAATGGTGAAATTCCTGGCATTCGCAGATACACATACTGTCCAGGTCTCCACCGCATCTGCGTAGGTATGGTAACCTTCACTGCGTTTCCTGGGAGAATTGTCACTGCAGACTCCTCGCCAATCAGCCATCCGAAGCGAAGAGGGCTGAACCAATTCAGCCAAAATCCTCGAATACAGTAGGAGAAAAACCACACGGCAATAGTGGCCCAGAGATAGTTCCAGGAAAGAAGGAAGTTCTTGGTGTGCCAAATCATCATGGCTATAAACACCACCGCAATCGGTCCATGCAAATAGGCGAATAGTTCATAAGCTCTTGAACGAATGTAAGACAAGGAATGAATGCAGAGAACGACCAATGGGACAAATGCTGCAATTCCACTGCCGTAGATATACATGTGCACGCCTTGTGGGACAAGGCTTTGCCTAAACATGGCGTAAGCGCCGTCTTTCCAGACTGGGGTGACGTAAAAAGGAATCATATGGACAAGGCTCATGAGGAGGCAGAGATACCCGAGCCATCGATGAAGAACATTGAGACGTTCGTGGCCGATTCCAGTCACCAAAGTCAATACATTGGGCTTGGTGCCCATCGCAACAATCCAAGGAACCATTGCCAACGCAATCATCCCTGCTCTGATAGCCAACGGTGGGGAACCTAGGGCGATACTTGAGAAGTATAGCGGTTGAGGAACAAAACAGTACAGTACAATAAAAATAAATGCGATGGAGACGAGGGCAACCACTGCGAGAGGCGGGAAAACGAGATGCAGGCTTCCAATTGTCAGAGTGGGGATCGGTCTGTAGAAGATCCAGCGAAAGAGCGCAATGATGTTATTCAACGGCGCCACTGTAGATGAGCCATGTGAACGAGAGGATGGAAGGGCTCCCTGCGGCGGAAAAAACTTCTTGGTCGAACTGTCAGTAGCGGCGCTTGGAAGCTCGTGTTCCTCACCAGCTGTGGGGGATTTGGCAGGTTCCTTGTAGATAGCAATCCGCACGCGGTCACCTAACAGATGAAATACGCGAACCAGGCCCGTGAGAACAGCAAGCACGACACTGAAGTACACCCAAGCCAGTGCATATTTCCCGGACTGCGCCCATGGGTCTCTTTGCATCTCAGCTTGATCATGGGCGGTGATCGAGGCTGTAATCGGAATATTTATGCGTTTCGCCAGCGAAACTAGAGGTTCAAGGATATTGCTAGACATATTGGCGGCTTTTATTCGTCAAAGTCGGATATCTGGGGTGGTGTTCTGGTTTCGAGCTCCTCGCAATCGTTCACTCGATCGTACCGGTGCAAAATCGAGACTGTCAGGACTGGAGGCTCATCTGCACTTTCCTGGTAGTCGCGTGGGCTATACCTGCAAGAATGATTCAAAAAAGAAGCGGCGATGCTTGAGGTTGACCTAGGATTTCCAGAATCCACAGGTCACGCTGGCGGGGTGGTCAAAGAAATAGCTGCGAAGCGATTAATGTGTGGATGTAAGAAACATCGGAAAGGAGAAAAAGAGGCATCAAGCACTCATGCAAGCTAGATCATTGGCCGTCCTTCTCATGGACAGATGTGCAGGCGATTTTCCAAGGTCGACAACGTGGAAGGTGCAGAGGTTCGTGCTGGGAAAGCCTCCGTACATGTATTATTTCCCGGATTGAGCGGGGAAGCTTCGGACTGGTGCAACAGCAGCATTCTGGGCTCCAGGAGCCAGAGAGAGCCTTTAGCCGGGATCTCTTCCGAATGTACCAGCCAAAAATAGCAGTGCTCCTGCGGGTAGACTACGGGAATGCAGTCCAAAGATGCTTCGCTAGGCCAGTCGACAAATGACAGAGAAGCTGTATGCCGACCTCGCCTTTAGGGTCACAGTGGCTGCGTGACGATTCCAAGGATATCCCACCTGAGCCGTGCATATTGGTCAAGGCATGCCGCCTGCGTCTTCGCCTAAAAGCAATGGCCCTTTAGTCCAAGGCGATCGCCCAGTCAGATTCGTACGCTCAGTGTCTGCTAAACGGCTGTCGATCATGATTGATGAACGAGTCAACATGAGTGAAAAGCGAGCGAATGAACCATTTGCATTAGCCGCTGTCTAGAGACGGCGAGAGCAAATCAGATGGACAGAGAGCAGTCCAGGAGTGATAGCGGCCCAAGCTCTGCAGTAGTGTGAGGAAAATCGGCGCCGTCGAGCGCAAGTGAAGTGACCGGCGCGCCCATTGGCCCAGCACTATTGCGGATGACGGGCACTAACTTTAAGGCACAGAGGAATCGTTGATGTGAATGACACCAGGCCTTGATAAAAGTTGCATCTGATGCACAAGGGACGAGGAAGAAGTCTCGCGGTGACGAGAACGTTGGGATAAAAATAGCTCGTCTTTTGTCGGCGGAAGCCGCGTTTTCCGGTGTCGACAGCTGGGCAGATGGAATATCACGTGATGGCTGTCAAAGAGGAAGGCGCGAGGGCCACCGTTAGACACGTGATTAAGACAACACTTTTCTGCGAGGGTTTTTACTAGAAAGACGACAGGTACATTTGAAGACCTTTGAAGAAGTCGACTGTTCAGTGCACAGTAGGTTTGTTCCACTCAACGCAATGTAGTTCCTATATACATCGCGGTGGATGCTTAAGCTCATATGATTGGTTGCATTGCGTCACCGCCTCTAGATCGAAATTATTCTGCCGCATCAAATCGAAAGAACCGCCAGGAACCATTTTTTGCAAAAAAGTGACAACTCGACTCCTGGGTTGCATCGCATTCATCACTCACTCCACATAATGGCAGCCAATGCTACAGCCGGACTTCCGGCTATACCAGGTCCATCACCACTGTCGCTGTCTCTCCCACCTTCTCAATTCGCCCGCCTGCAACCTCACGCCTATCTTCTTGCTCACCTGTCGCCGCCTCCCTCGAGTCAACAATCGCCTATACGAGCCAACGGTCGCAAGCCGCTGGAGTTTCGATCCACATCTGCCAACTCTGGCTCCTTAACACACACCAATGGTAGCGCCGTGGTCAGGATAGGAGACACTGCTGCAGTATGTGGGGTGCGCGCCGAAATCCTATATACAGAAGACATTGCATCTTGGGGGGTCGCTGCGCCTTTTAGTGGAACAAAAA